>JAMKCH010026702.1:0-139917 GCA_023653785.1 Ophioderma brevispina
AATGACGCATGTTAGTACTAATACCGACGGGAGCACCGTGTACCACCTGTAATATGGGCTTTTATGGAGATGGTAGAGAATCGCCGTATGTAAATCAAACTACTAATAAAAAATAACCTTTTCCCATTGTGACTTAATCATTATTTTCATTTTTATCAGGCGGGTTGGGGTGATCACTGTGTATATTATGAATAATCATACACATATAAATATATTTTTTTTATAAATCAATTTCATTCAATCATTGCAGTGTGTTTCTGTGAGCCTTTGGTTATTGTCCGGTTTTTCCTTAAGCTTTATTTTTTATGTAGTAATTGTTCTCTTTGGGTTGATTTGTCACCAATATTATAATCCTATGAACATTTTGAGTCGAAAATGATTTTAGTTGGGTATTGTTTAATTTTACCGAACATTGTATCCATACAAATCCTAAAATCCTAAACATTATTTTTGAATCAGTCCTACATATCGCATAACACGAACGCTAATGTCACAAGCCACTGAGATGTTAGGCAGGTTTGAAAGGTATAACCGTATCAGTTTGGTTTCGAATCACCAGGCTTTATTAATATGTAGATTTTTTTTATTATTTACTTGCATTATAATTACCTACAAATGATCAAACTAAAAGATATCAATTTCCTTGAAAAAGAAGTCGGTTCGAATGTTTGTTTACATTGTTTTCGAAAATACATGTTTAGCTCGTGGGATAGTTTTAACGACAGCCAGCATCCTTTAGCTGCTCTTCTATACACGATAATCGCGTTCTTAATTTCAAACTGACAGCTTGTTTTTTGTTTTTCCGAAATTTTATTGCGAGCAAATTTTTTTTCTTAGAAATCTAGTTTTACAACACATAAAGATGATGAGCATAAACAATCGTACAAAACATGAATTTCTTTCTAGCGCCCACTCCACAGGCAAAGCAGATTCATACCACACCTGAGGCGATCGATCGACTTTTTAGAACACTTCCAAACAGAATGGACTTATTTTAGTTTTTCCAAACATACATCACTTTGTATATATTTGAGTGTGTTGGAATACTAATTATAAATGAAGGCTCAGAAGTGCTCTTATGTTTCCCAAACATAGGTTTCATAAATAGATTTTTGTAATAATTCATTTTTCGCATTAATAAACATGGTTATTATAAAATAGATCACATTTTATAAATAATTTATTTATTTTCGGGACTGCCAATGAACCCTAAAGACGTGAACGAGTGTGAAGAGAGGAACTGACAATTGTCATCTAACGGAATGTGTGCCAACACAAAAGGAAGCTAGAACATGCAGTGTAATGCTGGATACGAAGGCGAGGCTGGAGTTGTAATGGTGAGTTACTAAGTGTTCGATAGTCTTTGTACATTTTCATTTTCATATTGCATTGCAAAGCAAATGTACGTCCAGGGTAACTTTATTCACTTCAATTCTCCGGCGATCATTTTTTTTAGTGTTTTTTAATTGTTGTTTTTAATACCTGTAATTTTGTTTATACTGTCCTTCCTTAACCATGTTTCAATTGGGCTTTAATTTAGAAATAGTTTTTGATTTGTAATTGACATGAATGACACCAATGTATAAGCTTCACCATTTCGTTAAATTTTCTTTCTGTAGATATCATGAATGCATAGTTGGTACACATACTTGTCACAATAATGCTATTTGCAACCAATACCGATGGGAATTTTGAATGTAGTTGCAATTTGGCTACGAAGGAGATGGAAATTAGTTTGTATTGGAACAGTTCATGCCTTTACATTGTTCGATATTACTTGTCCTTTTGACATTTAAGACAACGTGTCCATTTTAAATGTTTAACATGCATCAGATTTAAAATTCAAGTAGGCTGAAAAGTAATCAAATATAGTTGTATTGACGTTTATTTCTGTATTTACCAATTACTTTGTAACACACGAGGAGAAACTAAAACAGTAAACGCCATTCATCCAGCACGGCATAGTGTTTTCTTTCTTTGTGTTTTTATAATATTGACACACATGGGTAAAAATGAACATTGAATCTATAACTTATGAAACATGTTAGATTATTTTTAAAATTCCTTTTACCATAATTGAATCTGTACACAGATAAAAATGAATGTGATGATATGACGCATAATTGTCACTCTGATGCTACGTGCAGTAATACTGATGGTAGTTTTATGTGTGCATGTAATTCTGGATATGATGGCGACGGCAGGATATGTGTAGGTAGGTGATCTTTGGAATTATTTCAGCATGAATTAAACTTGTCACGTGACTGTCCAAACAGGGGCTGTCCAAACAGGTCCATTCTCAATGGTGGCGTTTTGTTGCTATTCGCAGCTCAAATCTTCAGCTTGCATCGATTTCAACGAATCTAAACATTCATTATGCAACTTATGTTCATCGCACTCCAATATCGACCTATGATATAGCTCTGAAAGATAAAATTTAAAACACTTAAATTAAGAGTATACATCCAGTTTCTCCACAATAGTACCTACTTTTCAATCCTTTTTATAGTGTTTTGTCATTGTGCTTAAGGATTATTCCTCGTCTAACCAGGCTATTTTTGTGACAAGTCTCACGGAGGGTGTTGCAACCCCCATAGATTTTCCATACCGAACCTCCTATGAATTTGATTTTGGTATCGTTCATTCCTTTTTTAATAAGAATTGCGATTTCTTCGTCTAAGAAAAAAATATGTTTTGATTTTTTTTGACAGATATTAATGAATGTGATGTGGGTACACACAATTGCCATAGTGAAGCATCTTGTACCAACACAGCCGGCAGTTTTGTGTGCGCATGTCATCCAGGTTTTGTTGGCGATGGAATAATTTGCACAGGTATAGCCCACTTAGTGTATTAGCTTGCGTCTCATTCGATATATAAGATATTGAAACCAAGTATCAGTTGCTTTATAACATGAAAACATATTTCGGAATAAATACTTAGAATTATATCATAGATAATGAAGTTTACATTTATTAAAGAATGTCTAATGTAATGAAAGCTTTGCACAATTTTGCAAAGATATGCAATCTGCAGATGCTCAACTAGTATAGAACAAAACGACTCAATCATTTTTTTTTTAATTTGAGTTGATCTTCCAGTGTATGATTTTTTTTTCAGATTTCAAGTAAATCTTTGAACATCTGTCTCAGTAAATCAGTCAACACAAAACCATGCTCACAATATTAAATTAATTTTATAATGACACTGTATGAGAACACACCAAGATATTTGAGATGCCAAAGGCTTACTTTTGAATTATGTCTGCATGATATAGCAACCAATTTAAATCGGGTGTACAACGACAAGCTTTTTTCACACTGCCAACCTCTTTCATTCTTTAGATATTGATGAATGTTCTGATGGGACTAACAACTGTCACAATGATGCTATGTGTAGTAATACCGACGGTAGCTACACGTGTACCTGTAATATGGGCTTTGAGGGAGATGGTAGAGAATGCGCCGGTATGCAAATCAAAATATTAATAAAGTACATGCTTTTTCAGGTTTACTTTTTTCATTATTTTCATTTTATCAGGCGAGTGCGGGTGAACAATGTGTATATATGCATAATTATACACAATAATAATAGATTTCTAATTTCATTCAATCATTGCGGTGGTTATTTGAGACTTTGGTTATCAGCCTTCGATTCATTCTTATTTTATAGATATGGATGAATGCGGTCTAGGTACAGATAATTGCCATGGTAACGCTGAGTGCAGCAACACAGTAGGAGGCTACCAATGCAGTTGCATGATGGGATATGAAGGAGATGGACGTGATAGTTGCGAGGGTATGGTAACACTCTTCAATTAATGGTTAACTCAATATGGTTATGCACTTTTAGCTGTTCGGTCAGATTGCTTGCTTAGAAGGTACTAATGGCTTAGATGTAATGATGTGGTATTGTTGATATGACATGTAATATCTCAGGTAGGCTAATTCAGGAGAACGGCCGGGGCCTTATATCTTTTGTGTAGTGGTCAAGTCAGTAATATAGGTCTTTAATTATATAATCGTCACGATATTTTTTGACGTTCCAACCCAAATCCTAATAATGATAATGCCTACGTGAAGGCACGAGTACGCACTAGTTAAATATAATCTAAATTGATTTAGTTTACCATTTTGCAATTCGTAATGTTTACAGTGCACCACACTCTAACAGTACCAAAAACCATAAAGCTACAACGTGTCTTTTCCTGTTTCTATGCTTTTAACTTTCTTTTTTGTTCACCGATGAATAAGAACAAATCACGACAGGTTGAAATTACCTTTTTGGCATATTTAATCAATAAACCATAATGTAAGTCCAATACAAAACACAAACATTTCAAAATAAAGTTTAACCGTAACTGTTTAATGAAATGTGCATTTTAGGCTATAAATACAAACTACCCAACGTCTAAAACGTTAAGCCAAGTAATACGTGCAAATCTTGAAAGACTAATTTTTATCGTTTTAATTTATTTTTGGAAATTTATGGTGATTTGCAATTTGAGTGTATTTTCATTTTATGAAGATATCAGCTTTGGCTCAAATAGAAATAGAACCAAATTGACTGATCTTCTAAAATGATAATAATAACGAACAAGGCACCTTAAACATAACAGCACCGTCAAATAGACTTAATTTTATTATCATTAACAACGCTCATTTAACCCTCGTCCAACCAAGGGTTTTTGTACTACGTTCACGACCAAGGGGAGGTGGTTACCACCCCCCTGATTTTTTCGTAATTAAGCGACAAATATCATCTTGTTTGGTATCAGTGTGTAGCTACATCTGTCCTTTCTTTAAATCAAGTACAAACATATCAACTTTTAACAACATGACGTCATAGTGACGTCATAACTGAGAGCCTATTTTTACGCATGGTTTTTCGACCGTTTTTACCATTTATGCAAGCAAAATTGGTATTTATTTGGCAATAATGGGTGCCAAAGTAAGCATACACATGTTATTACTCTAAATAATAAGAAAAAAATACAAGTATTTGCTTACAGTCGCATCATACTTACATAAAGTACCATTTTTTGTCATTTTACACAGTAAAGTATAGGAAGGTGGCAACCACCCCCCCCTACCTTTCGACTTTGACGGGACGTCCTGACCCCCCATGAAGGTGGTACCTCCAATTTTTTTTCGCTAAAATAACCGCAAAGGATGAACTTACAATTACATAAAAGCCTTAGATCGTATTCGTTTGTGTTTTTTTGCGACAGGGGATCATCCGGGGGGGGGGGGGGACCCCCACCCCACCCCCTTGGTTGGACGAGGGTTAATAGCACACATCTACATAATTGTCTTGAAAAAGAAGTCGGTTCGGAATGTTGTTTACATTGTTAAGTCGTGGGATAGATTACGCACAGCATCCTTTAGCTGCTCTTCTATACCGTGTGTCCCAAAAAAACGCAACACTTGGAGTCAGGCGCCATAAGTTTTTAACAAAAACGTGACTACTTATTCTTTGTTGTAATGTAAGGTGGGACTGTTAGCTAATATCCCTGAAAAGTTCATAACGGTAGAGTCAATAGTTTTCAAGATATGACCCCAACAATCAAGTAACCCGCACAACCCATTTTACAAAAATGAGGAGCTGGTAACAACAAGCCCGGCAATGAAGAACAGAATGGCAAATACAATATTGATTGCAATCAACATTTACTTGCCCACATTTCTTGCAGAACAACTTCTACTGGGTCAAATGACTGCATTTATATACTTATTACTTAACTGATAATGATAAAATATTAAATTTATTGGTGATAAAACATGTTTCAATACGGTATAAAACTATAACTAAGTCATAGACAAACTCCACATTGCATAAAATGATAAATGCGTTGGGCTGCAACTTGCTTGTTACTGAAAATAATGTTACATTCTCAACTTTATGAAAGTAAAACCTATGTTTTCAACACAAAACTCAATTAACAGTATCAGTATATTCATTCTGTCATTAAATTTTGGGTTAAAATAACTCTTTGTGTGCCGTCACAAAATGATGATGAATGATTAGCTATAATTCAATTGGAATATACGAACAATTATTTGGACAATACGAAGAGTTGGTTGATCATACATTCCTAATTCGATCTTTTAAGTGTGTTGAAATGCATGTTTTTAGCTGTTATTACCAATGGAAACATCCATATGTTAATATCTGTTGCAGTAGCTGTCATTAAAAAAAGGAAATTGTGCTTGGGACTTAGAGATTCATATTGGTGGTTCTGGACGCAAAACGCACATTGCCGTATTTGTAGTTAATAGCGCCTTAATTTGGTTAAATGGGTCCTGCGGGTTACTTGACTTCTGGGGTCATATCTTAAAAAAAATATTGAATCTACTTTTATGAACTTTTCAGGATATTAGCTAACAGTCCCATCTTATATTACAACAAAGAATAAGTAGTCACATGCATTTGTTCAAAACTTATGGCGCCTGCCACCAAGTGTTGCGTTTTTTTGGGGGGACACACGGTACATGAGAATCACGTCTTGATTTCAAACTGACAGCTGTTTTCCAAAATTTTCGAGCAAATATGTTTTTTTTTCTTAGAAATCTAGTTTTACACGTCTGTAGAGAATAAGCATAATTATAGAGATGATGACGCCTAAGAAAATCGTACAAAAACAGCGATTTCTAGCGCCCTCCATAGGCAAAAGCAGATTCAATATCACACCTGAGGCGATTGATCGACTCTTTAGAGCACTTCAAACAGGTGGACGTCTTTTAGTTTTTCCAAAAAGACCAATCACTTTGTAATATATTTGACTAGGAAATATTATTATATATGAAGGTTCAGAAATGCCTTATGTTTTCAAACATACGTTTAATAAATAGACTTTATTTAGAATTCATTTTCGCATTAATAAACATGTTATTATAAAATGGATCAAAGTTTTATAAATAATTTATTTTCTGACTGCCAATGAACCATAAAGACGTGAACGAGTGTGAGAGAGGAACTGACAATTGTCATCTTAACGGAATGTGTGCGAACACAAAGGGAAGCTTTACATGCATGTGTAATGCTGGATACGAAGGCGATGGCAGGAGTTGTAATGGTGAGTATTAAGTCTTCGTAGAACTTTGTACATTTCATTGCTTGCAAAGCAAATGTGCGTCCTGGTTACTTTATTCCCTTTAATTCATGCTAAATTTGAGTGTCTTTTAATAATGTTGTTTAATACAGTGTAATTTGTTTTAATAACGTACTTTCCTTAACCAGGTTAAATTGGCTTTAATTGAGAAAGAGTTTTGATTTGTAATTGACATGAATGACAACCAATGTAGTAATCTTCACCATTCGTTTAATATTTTTCTGTCAGATATCAATGAATGCATAGTTGGTACACATACTTGTCACAATAATGCTATTTGCACCAATACCGATGGGAATTTTGAATGTAGTTGCACTATTGGCACGAAGAGATGGACAAATTGTTTGGTAATTAGCACGGCCTTTTTACATGGTCGATTACTTGTTTGTTGACAGTTATGACAACGTTCCCTGTACTGTTTAACAATGCATCAATTTAATTAAAGTAGGCTGAAAAGTAATCAAATATAGTTGTAACTCATGCGTTTATTTCTGTATTAACATAATTCCTTTTGTAACACACCTAGGAAAACTAAACAGTAAACGCAGTCCATCCACATGGCATGGTGTGTTTTCCTCCTTGTGTTTTTATAATATTTACACAGCATGTGGAAAAAATGAACAGTGAATCTATAACTTAGACACAGTTAATTATTTTCAAAATTTCTTTTACCATAATTGAATCTTTACCCAATAAAAGATTGATGATCTGAACACATAATTGTCACCTCTGATGCTACGCTGCAGTAATACTGATACTGATGGTAGTTTTATGTGTACATGTACTTCTTGAATATGATGCGACGCAGGATATTGTAGGTAGGTGATCTTTGGAATTATTTTCACTTCGTAATTAAGCTGTCACGCGACTGTCCAAACAGGGGGCCTATCTCAAATGTTTGGCGTTTGGTGGCTATTCGCACTCATATTCTTCACATTGCTCAATTTCACGAATCGAACTTCCTTATGCACTTCTATTCAAACACTCCAATTATCGTACCTAGTGGTATAGCTTCTGAAAGATAAATCTTTTGAAACCATTAATAAAGAGTATACAGCCAGTTTTCTCCACGCTAGTACCTACGTTTCATCTCGTGCGTAGAACCAGTAAGCACCCATTACAGACGGTTTGGTATTCAATCCTTTTTATAGTGTTTTTCATTGTGTTGTTAACGCGCTTATTGTCGTCTAACCAGGCTATTTTTGTAACAGCCTCGGCGGGGGTGTTGCAACCCCCCCCCATAGATTTTTCCATACCGAACCTCCTATGACATTGCTTTTGGTATCATTGAGTCTTTTTTTAATGAGAATTGCGATTTCCTTCATCTAAGAAGAAATACTGTTTTGATTTTTTTGACAGATATTAATGAATGTGATGTGGGTACCCCACAATTGGCCAGCAGTGGCGCATTAGTGTGGGTTGGTATTCAATGAGCCAGTTCCCGATGATTTTGGTGCCTAAAGTTGATTTTTCTGCTGTTTCATTCAATAGGTCCCAGACCTTCATAAACAAGAAATGATGGGGGTTGCAAGTTTTCGGACTGTTGCCCCTTCCTCAAGGGAGAAAACGTTACTACTAACAGGGAAAAATTTAAAATCGAGTCCAAAATTGTGTTTAATGTATCATTCACATGTTCGTCTCTTTATACGGATTAAAAAAGTTATATTTGCCTATTTTCCGCCCATTTAGAGTTAAAGCGCTATAGCCCGTAATGTTCAAGGTCATCCTGTTGTAAATTGACCCAATGCCAATTTTGTGTTGAAAATGGTGATAAGTTGGTTGTATTGTCTCACCGATTCAAAAATGTATTATTTTACAGTGTACAGACTGTCCCAATAAACCTAATAATCAACTAAAAATTATAAAAAATATAAACTTGTGCATTTTTGCCAGATATTTTACTTTAATATTTGTTTAGACACGATCCCTAAGCTAAATCCTCGCTTTATTCCCTCCAATTTTGATGGACCTAAGCGGAGATTTTGTCGTTGAACACAAGGAACATACCCCTTGGCCAGTGTTAACTTGCAGGTTCAAGAACTAAAGGTAGAAAGGGTGTAGCATCATTGTGGGATTACATCGTTTTCAAACCAAAGCAAATTGTACAGATCAGAGTGAATGTATTATAATCATTGAAACTAATCATACATTATTTTTCGTGAAAGCAAGAAATGATTCTGTTTGTGGGTGACATGAGGGACTCGCTCTCAGGAGGACAATAACATGAAATTCCATGGAATTTTGGGATTTGACTGCTGAAACTAATGCAACAGGCTTACACTCTGTTGAGGACAAGTATGTGGACAACGCTATAATGTGGCGGGACAATTTACCTTCCCCTTCACCACTGCATTCCAAGATGCCAGAGGATGTTCACAAAGAGCATTTAAGAACTGATGGTGTGTTCAAAGGCCTCAGTTTACTTCAACAAGGGTTTTTAATGGTTCTATCTTCTGCTAAACCTGGATTAAAGCTGAGACAACATAACGTTTGGAATTGAATTTCCCAATGCTACATGACTTTTTCATTAGCACTTGCGGACTAATAAAAGTTAATAATTATGTTTATTATCACAAGAAGCAGCACTTATACCTACTTGTTTATTTTAATTTTCAATATCGAATGTCTTGAACGGGTGAATTTTCAAATTTCAACTTTGTGTCATCATTCAGGATAACCGAAACTGGCCCAACAGTTTTTCCAACTGTCCTCAGATAATTAAGCATCAACTCCTGAACCAGACCCCCCAAATTACAAAACCAACTAAAAATTCCATGAAAGCTGGAACACTCCTAAAAGACTCAGTAAAACTCCGTTGAGATGACACTAAAATTGTGGCCAAAAAAATTAATCTGTGATTGTATAGTTTTTTTTGGACAGTGCCTGTATGACTTTGGTTGGCTCATTACATAGCAAAATGTAGCAAGGTCTACGATGGTCTCTGGGTGTTCCAACAAATTTTTTTTCCCTGGATGTCGCAATGGTTATATCACCAAAACAGTTAAAATGCATTTTCTGTTTGAGTATGACCAATGATCACTTTGACACCACTTTCAACACCAATCGAAACATTTACCCCCAGGGTGACCTTGCCATTGGGGTGCTGTAACCGCTTTAAAAAGGCCGAACTCAGAGATTCCCGATGAGGGCGCCCTCAGTTTCAAACAATTGTGTTTTTTGCCTTTACATAACAGCTTGTCCAATACTAATCACTGTGGTGAAATACTAAGCTCAAAATCGAAAGATCCTTCATATAGAACATCACATCTTTGTTTTTAGCAAATTTTCCGGATCCGGAAATTTTGTTATACACAGTAATCCTATATGGCACTGTTAGATAACATTTTGTCATGTTGTAACTGCAATCAAAACGAAAATCCGATTCATTCAAATTTTGGAATTGAGCATTCCTGGTGACCTATCTTAGTTATAGTGACTATTTTTTTAATAATTAACAAATATCTTTCAGGAATCTCTGAGTCAGACTTTAACTAAAGGTTGTAACCTAGGCAAATATATACTTATTTTAATCCTTATGAGGATAGGAGGAACGCGTTAGTATCTTAAAACACAATTTGACTTGATTTTAATTTTTCCCTGTACTACATTTCCCCCCTGCAAGGAGGGGGCATCAGTCCGAAAATTTGCACATCATCATTTTCTGACAGTTAGGGATGCCCCTACTGAAACCCAACAGCAATAAAATCACTTTAAGATGAAAATCCTAACGGGAATACCCCCCCAACCAACCTACATCGTGGACCACCCGCGGCATTTTTGTGTCGCATGCCATCAAGGGGTTTGTTGGCGATGGAATAATTTGCACAGGTATAGTCCACTTATGTATTAGCTTGCGTCTCATTCGATATATTAGATATTGAAACCACTTCATTGTCTTATAAGATGAACAGATTTAAAAACCAAATAGGAATAAATTCTCCGGAATTATATAATGGAATAATGATGGCGCATCTATTAAGGAATGTCCTAATGTAATGAAAGCTTTGCACAATTTTGCAAAGATATGCAATCTGGAAATGACATTCACTAGTATGAACAAACGACTCAATCAAACAGTGTTTTTTTTTTTTTTTTAATTTGAGTTGATTCTTCCAATGTTGAGTTTTTTTTCATACTTAAGAAAATCTTTGCACAACTTCTCAGTAAATCATTCAAAGAAACGCATGTTCACATTAGAATTAAAATAATTTTTATTTAATGACACTAGCTGTATGAGAACCCTTCAAGATATTTGCGATCTACCAAAGGTTTACTTTTGAATTATGTCTGCAGTGATATACAATCCAATTTGTGATGCGATCTAGGGTAAAACCCGCCACCTGGTGAAAAATTTATATTTCGAGTTTTTACTATCATTGCAACGTTTGAAATATAAAGTTTCCATATGTTTAGCTTACTTCTTACTTTGTTCTATGATACACATAATCAAAAGTGATGCTTATACAATCGTCCAAAAATCAAGTACAGCAGACAATTTTAAGGTATTTTTTCTATTTTCTTTGTTTTTTTCAAAACTGTCCTGCGCGACATGTGACAGGTTTTTCCCAGATCACAACACCATTAAAATCGGGTTTACACGAAAGCTTTTTTTCACACTTCACCTCTTTTCATTCTTTAAGATATGATGAATGTTTCTGATGGGACTAACCACTGTCCACATGACCAATGTAGTAAACCGGGACGGTAGCTACACGTGTACCTGTAATATATGGGCTTTGAGGGAGATGGTAGAGAATGCGCCGGTAGTAAATCAAACTATTAATAAATCCAGCCTTTCCCGGTTTACTTTTAAATCATAATTTCATTTTATCAGGCGGGTGTGGGTGAGCAATGTGTACTCTAATCATAATATACACAATAATGATAGATTTCTAATTTCATTCAATTATTATTGCTGGTTATGTGAGCCTTTGGTTATTAGCCCGTTTTTTTATTTAGTCATTGTTCTCTTATTGGGTATAATTTGTACACCATATTAATATTCCTATGGCATGTTTTGAAGTCGAAAATGATTTTAGTTGGTATTGTATTAATTTGACCGAACGTGTATCCTACAAATCCGACCTCTTGCATCATCTACTATTTCGCACAATACGAAGACATGTAACAGCCACTGAGATTTAGTCAGATTGAAAGGTAATAAGTATGCCAGTTGGTTTCGAATCCAAGGCCTTATTAATAAGGTATGATATGTTGTCTGATACCACACAATTATCACATTTTTTAGGTTGTTTTAAAAAATCTCATAACTCTGCAAATTATAGTCCTACAAGTGACCCTGAATCCTGGCCCGATCAGAAAGCAGTTCAGTCAGCATCAGGTGTGTCATAGTTAGAATAATTAGTGATTATGTAATTTACTGATTATATCTTACTGATGATGTCAGTGAGTAAGCATATATAATAGCTTGTCTTGACCGAGGTCATGCCTGATGCATACACCATAGGCTGTGATGAAACTTACGAATCTCTGAGGATTGACTTGAAACTCAGCCAACCTTCCTTGAGTAGGAAATTTTTAACATTTTCAAGTCAAATGCAAATTGGCCCTCACTTTCATTTTTTGTCATCGCGTATTTGCTGAACTACACAACCTTTGATCAATTTTCGATATGAGGCAAGATGTTTTATTCAGGTGTGAAGGAAATATAGTCCTCCGAACTACAGCCACATAAACGGTGAAGAATAGACACTCGTTTCAGTTGACTCTTCATCACGCAACATTATTTTCACGCTTTAATATTCCTGTGTCGTCTATGATCCCGGACTAGGTTTTCCTGCGCACATATCTTCATTTACATCGGCCCTGGTTGTATAAATGTACGACCCCTTTTCACCTACTGCTGCAGAATATATGACTCAGAATATCAAGACACTTATTTCCGGTCCTCTTTTCACCATTGATACCAAGCATAAAGCACGAGACCTGAACTGGGCAATTACGTGGTCTGACGTTATACCGTTCGAATGTCAGCAAGATTAGACATACCAGTGTAGATTAGGTAAAATTACTTTTCATCAGACAACCTAGATTATTCGATTTCCATGCGGTTTTGGTTTGGGCTCCTTTGATACGGATGTGCTGTATGAGCTTTCTGGTACTGGCGTATTTGATATTATTCTACTTGCTGCCCCCTTTTCGAAGTTTTGCTAGATTATCTAAATAACTTTTTTTGTGGGCCTATATTTATATATTCCACAATATTCCATATTAAGGTAAGATGAGATGTCAATATAAGGCAAAAGTCTTATCTTGGTAGGAAATGTTTAGTTTGGTTTTGAACACCAATATTTCTAAGATGGTTTTATCAATACTTATACATTTCCAAATAAGATTTTTCACCCTTATACACCAAGAAATTTGGTATTTTTTTCAACGAGTCTGTATTATCTCAAAATTATTTTAATTTGTTCATCATCAATATATTCCAATGGTCATTTCAGTTGATTCATTCCCCTAGTGAAGTTTAGTACATGTAACATTCTTTCGTTTTACTGCGTGCGTAAGATATATATTATTCGGAATATCGATTGACTTAATTGAATTTTTCACCACAGTTATACTAAAAAATGTGTGAGTTTCAGGTCAAACCATTGTTGTAAAAATCTTTGACGATCTAGACTTACGGAAAGTACTGGTCCTATTAGTTTTCTTTCTAGTCTGTGAATATGTTTCCCCAAATGTTGCTATGCCAAATTTTTACTTTTTATGTTAATTTTTTATTTTTTTTCCTTTTTTTAATGTTTTCTTATTTTATTAATTACAATATTCCCATTCTTTTGCTATCTCGACAAGCTGTTTGAAAGTTTCATTTACTATAGCAAAGCTAGAATAAAACAGAAAGTACTTCCGGCGACACACCGTTTGACAGGCTGAATTTGGAACATTTAGAACCACTACCTACATTCTTGTAATTTTTACATAATTTTCTTTTGCGGCACTTATGATTCCTCGTCAAATCAATTTCCACATATTTCTATGATAATTGGCATATAGAAGAGTGCGCCTAAAACAGCACGCTCATTAACCTTTGTAGGCAAGGTATGGCAAGATTCCCTCAATGGAATTTGTCCTAATTTTTCCCGCCACTGCTTAACATTGTTCTGAAATAAAAGACAATTTGAATGGGGTCCCAACAACTGTGTCCGAGCCCAGATTGAAAATTTAAAGCCCCATGCTTTGGAGAGTGCGAAATAACCGCTCATTAATGATGCACAATCGTTTTTCAAGATAGAAACGGAACTAGACGGCCCTATATTGCAGGCAAATCACTTTACCCCCTTGTTTTGTGGTGGCATGTGTAGCAGCATGACCTTTACCTCTTGGGTCGAGATTGACCATATGCACTACAAGGGATCATGGGGTATCATTGTGCCAAGTGGGAACTCTAGGGCCTTTGTAGTTACCGAGGTGGTGCCATATTAGTTTTTCATATTATGGCCTATGTAGCCCGTGACCTTTGACCTCGTGTGGGTCGAGATGTTCCGAGGCACTAAGGGGTCAGCTGCTATCTTGTGCCAAGTCGGAGACTTTAGCCACCATTGTAGTTACGAGTCTAGATTCTCTAATATGTTTTCACATATTGACCTATTTAGCCCGTGACCTTTGTCCTCTGGGGTCGAGATTGCCCAAAGGCACAAGAAGGGGTCATGGGCTATCATTGTTGCTCAAGGGGGGGGGGGGGGGCTCTAAGGCCTTTGTAGTTTTGGAGCTAAGCCCCTTACAACTTTGTGTGTTTGATCACACCTTGGCCTATGTTCCCGTGACCTTTGAACCTCGGGGGTCGAGATTGTCAGAGCCACAGAGGGGGGGATCAGTGGCTATCGTGGTCCATTCGGTCGGGGGGCTTTAGCACAACTGTTATTACGGAGCTAGAGGCCAATAATACGTTTTCACATCTTTGGCCTATGTACTCGTGACCTTTGACCTCTGGTTCGTGATTGCCCCAAGGCCCTAGAGGGGGTCAGGGCTATCATTGTGCCAATTGGGGGCTCTAGGGCCTTTAGTTGTAGTAAACCTTGGTGTTATGGTGTGAAGAAGAAGATTAAGACCACAAGGGAGGCACAATATACCCGCCCTTGTTACGCAAGCGGGTATAAATAGAGCTATCACTATTGTGAAACAAAACACCCATTCACATATCATGAACCAAGGGGGTTGAAAGACGCTTCAAACCAGTCGTCCGTGCTGGGCGCTGACATTTTGATATTTGCACGATAATTTATCAGTTTGGGGTGCTTTGTTAACACACAATATGTCCTTCGATACCGACCATCCGCCAAAATCATCCGTTGTTGGATGTTGGGTGCTATTGGGTGGTTAAATTTTGTCCCTACCCCATGCCACACAACGAAATGAAATGACACACAGTCGTCTTGATTTAAATAACCGCCTCAATGATTAATACATCTTTTCACCTAAGCGCGCATTGCATTCTGTAGAAAAAAGAGTATCTGCGCCAATGTCCAGTTACACTATTATTACACTATTACACCTGGCCACCTCGACACATACCGTAATTTGTATTAATCACTCACTCGATTAGTGTATATGCAAGCGGCACCCAACAGTATGTGAACGGAGGCAGCCATTGCTTTCTATTGTTTGGTACTGCTAGGTTTTCTTTTGTGGTCGGCAAAACCATGCGAGACGGTGAATTTCCTTAAGATTACTGAACGTTTGCCTCTTCATCTATATAGAACCTCTTATGGCCAGGCAAAACCTGTATAACTGGTAGATGCTATTAAGCAGGTACCTGTTATAACTGAATCAATGTATAAACACTGCATACAGTACTATTGGGTGCACAAACCACCAATAGTATTATAGTAGTATATGTAGTATTATGGCAGTAGTATGTATTTCAGTAGTAAGTAGTAGTAAGTAGTCGTAGTAAATATGTAGTATAAGTAGTTATTATGTAGGCCATATTAGGCCTATATTTAGTAGTAGTCGTATTAGTAGAAGTAGTAGTAAAGTAGTAGTGGTAGTAGTAGTGGGTATAACCATGACCTCTATGTACCGATACATTCTTTGTTTTGCTCAAAATCGGCCAAACAGGATTTTTTAAAGTCACTCTCAGCAAAAACAGGCATAACTTGTCCGCCAAAGTCCAAATGACACCAAAAATAAACGTTTTTCTAAAGCCTGTTTATAATTTCCTCTTTAATAACCATAGCAAACCTTTGATCAAATAATTCTTTAACTATTTTTATTATTTTTTATTCGAATGTAGGGTTTTTTATTGACTCACACTGTATAGCGCATGAGCTAGCACACATTAGTAATACATTACGAGTACAAAAGGTTGAGTGACAGCCTGATAGGAACCCCTGAAACGTGATTCTTAGGGAGGGGGATCTAGACAAAGATTACACAAAGATCAAATAGTCATATTAATCCAATCAGGTTGAAAAGTTTACCACATTATTTTTGTATCCATAGGCCCTAAGGACTCCAAAAAGGTATATTTTTTTAAAATTAAGGTATAATGCTAAACCTGTAAAAAAGTTATTACATTTAAGATAGTCAAAACTATTAATTTATTTAAATCCTATGAGGGCCACAATAATTTGCACCATTTTTATCAAAATCGGAGCAACTTTTAAACTTGACCCCTGCATAACTGAAATTAAGACTTTTTATTGATTTTTGCTGTTTTTAACGTGTGACTCAAAGACTTTAAGATATACAAACTATACATTTTTGGAATGAGATAGCTTGCTATAGGCTATGTCAAATTCCTCATTATTCGGCTATCGAAGGAATGTCAAATTCTTTATTATTCGACACACATTCCTGAGGAACGAGTGTACCTAGGACATGGACAATAATTCCTAAGCACTGGTAGTCCGTCCACGTCGGGCTTGGACATTAATTCCTAAGGATCGATATTCCACCTTGGACACTACTTTCTTAGGAATTGTAGTCCACGCAAGACATGGACGCTAATCCCTAAGGAAATATAGTCCACCTCTGACAGGGCGTTAATTCCTAAGAAATGAGAGTCCGCCCAAATACAAACCTGCACAATAATCCCCAAGGACTTATAGTCCACATCGGAATCGGATACCGATCCCTAAGGAGCTGCAGTCCACTCTGACAGGGCATTAATTCCTAAGGACTAATAGTCCGCCTACCTTCAGACATGGACAATAATTCCTAAGGTCTATATTCCAGGTCGGAATTGGACCCTAATACCTAAGGAGCGATAGTCCACCCCTGACAGGGCATTAATTCCCAGTAACTAGGAGTCGGCCTACCTTTGGACTTGAACATAATCCTAAGGTCTATAGTCCAGGTCGGAATTGGACCCTCATCCCTAAGGAGCGATAGTCCCCCCTGGACAGTTCATAATCCCTAGACACTTAATACAGGTCCATAATTTCGAAAAGGACACTATTTCTAAGGATGCGTTAGTCCATGTCGGCTTGGATTTATTTATCCTAGCCTGATAGATGTAGATTTAGAGACTTTTAAAATACCCAATCAAATTCATAATACTGGCCTTTGTAAGTAAATATATACAAATAACTTCGTGGATCCACTCGTTCACATGTAGGTACTCTTAATGCATCAAACAGATTGCTGTCCATCAATGGGTGACTTTGAACACTTTGAATCAATTAAATTGATTAAATACGCCTGTGTTCAAAAATCTCAGTACCATTGATTTCTGTGTTTACGTGGAGTGTGGCTTTTCATTGGCAATAAAGAGTATTTACTACATGCAATCTTGTATTAACGCATATTACCCCATCAACCTTTAAAGCTAACTGTAATTCTTGTAATTAAATTATCAGTATTCGTTGTCTATATTACCGATATTGATGAAAAGTGGTTTGTTTAACTGTACTGGGAATTTATTTCCTTTCAACCATACATGGATGATAATGATTTAAAGTTGGCTATTGACTCGTTTTGATAATTCCGATGAAATTAACAATTTTATTAAAACTTGAAACTGAATCCTTTTTTTTTTTCTTTATGATTCTGCTATAAAATCTCTGTATAATAAATGTAACGATTTAATTTAATGAATTTAATAAAACAAGTCCTTGTTCGTACGTTTATGACTCCTTAAACTGACTTCAAATATCAGCTAACGGGAGTTTTTCTATGCTTCAATCAATGCACGAAGTTTAAGTAAAATTTATGATTCCATTAATGTTTGCTATCTAATCTTAACATGTTATTTCCTGTAAATTGCATTTTCAGAAACCTTGGTACAAAGAAGACCAATCTAACTCATTCATATTGATAATTAACAGAATCAATACCCCTGTTTTATGGTAGGACGTAGCGGTTGTGGCACTTTATATTCACAACTCCCTCTCTTAATCAAAATTAAGACATGACCTTAATTTAAGATACAAGTTACCAGAATGCTGAGATGAGATACTCACACCACTCCGAATCTATTTTCATTGAAGTAATTAATAATATAATAATATAATAAGCCAAGAACATAGTAATTGGAAATATTTATCTTGCACATAGATCTGATCAACAAAGCATTTCATGCCCTGACTTAGCAAAATTGGTCTTACCAACATTAATAATGAAAAACTAAAAAATCTACATATAGGTGATTTAATTATTGACCTCCTCCCAATATAAATCGGACCAAGTATATCAACGAATTTCTTAATGTTTTCAAATGAATAATATGTTACCTGTCATCGATAGGCCACGAGTTAGTATCACTCTGCAACCCTCTTGGCAAACCTCTTCACGAATGTTATAACACATAAAATAAACTCTGGGATCTTCTTACTGCTATTACGATCATTCCCCATTTTTCAAATACCGATTTCTATTCAGAAAAACATTCTGACCATAATAGGCTGACCTATCGTTCATTTACCAGCGAAAATAAGCATGATCGTTTTACAGATAATCTAAAAATGTGATTGGTCTGTGTTTTGAATGAAGATTCACCCGAGATCGCTTATATACTTTTGTAAATAAAAGTAACCAAAACATTTAAATAACAATAGTTTCCCCCGTCGTACCATCAAAATATGAATTCACAATCACGAAATACCTCGATAAAACCTTGGATAACCTACCAATATTGAATCGATTTTTTAAAAGCAAAGATCAACTTATAAAAAATATATGGTCGTCTCCAAAACTTAGCTAATAAAAACTAAACTTACACGATACCGTAATTGTCCTTACCCTTAAATAGAAATTACAAAAAACAGTATTAACAAAGACACATTTAATGATACAAACAAATAATAAACAGAATTGGAGATAATTAATCGATTACTGGGACGTGCCCACCAAAATAAACTCCCTCTAATTTTAGGAAATAAAGGACAAATGACTGGTCAGATCCCAAAAATCAAATTGCTGATGGCTTAAGAAAATTATTTTCAAATTGTAGGCCCCCGATCGGCAGTAAGATTCCTACCTCCCAATGTTAATTTTATGATATTTGAATAACAATAGAACACCATTGAAAACTGTTTGTTTTTTCAACCCGCTGATTATGATGAGATTATAGAGGTCTGCAATACACTTTAAATCAACTAATTTAGTCCAGGATTTGATGAAATAACACCACGGTACATTTAAAAAGGTTTTACACATATCATGCTGTCCCTTACTTCATATATTTAATTTATCAATAACACTGGTTATTTTTCCTAATTAGCTTCTTAAAGTTGCAAAAAAGTTATTCCTATTTTCAAATATGATTGTTGATGCTAATAAATTCAAGAATTACCGTCCAATTTCTTGTTCTTCCGCCTTCGCTAAAATCTTTGAACGACTAATTCATAATAGAATTTATAATTTTATTTCGCGTTCTAATTAATGCAGCACCGTCAATTTGGTTTTCGTAAGACTATTCCTCCTATATGGCAGTTTTGGAAGCATACAGAGAAATATTAATAATCCTTGACAAGAAAAATCATGTTTTGGTATCTTTTTGGACCTCGAAGGCTTTTTGACACCCCCATTAGCCCGACATTCTCTGTATAACTTCGAGATTATGGTGTCCAGCGGTTTGTAGCCCTCGACGTGGTTCAAAACTTACTTACGATAGAACCTCAATGGTGTCTTATAATAATCGTAAATCAAATACGAATCACGTCCGTTACGCTGTGCCACAGGGCTCTATCTTGGGATCTTTGTTTATTATTTACGGTAATGATATTTTTTATTTTTGTCATCACGAAAATGTCTTTTTTATATTTTGTTATGATAACTTAATTTGATATATCCCATCGCGAAAAATTTTACTAATATCTCATTGCCATAACAAAATACTGAACTTAGGAATTTAATCTTGGTTTAATCAAACAAAAATGTCGCTTAATATTAATACACCAATTATATTGTCGTTCAGAAATTAAGACAGTAATGAACATTCACAATATTCAGGTATTGATTGATTACAATTGAAATTAAAAGGGTTCGTGGACACCCAATTATGGGGAGTTATTTTCTTTGATGAATGTCTACTTGGAATATCCACACTAATTACATCGCTCAAACATAGTCTCTAAAATACACTGGTATTTTAGGCCGATAAAAAATTTGTGTAACACAGTGATATTCTTATACTTTGTATACTACCTTGCGTAAATTCCTTACCCTAAACTACTGCATATTGTTGGGCTGATGGGAAACAACGCACAATTTTGAATACTATATTAAAAAAGCAAAAGAAGTCACGAGGTTATGCACTGGTTCTCACTGGCTTTCTCATCCGTACCTTTATTTAACAATTAAATGCTCTTACCATTTATGACATGCTAGGAATGCAGGAAGGGATTTTATGTACCAAGCTTCTCAACAACGATCTCCTTAAACTTTAAAAACAGTATTTTGCATTGAATGTTTTATCATAATTATGCCACAAGGGCCGCTCATCATACGTCCACCTTACTTTAGCACTAATCTGGCAATGGAATACCGATTACTCCATCAGGGCCTATTATTATGGAATTCATCCGGATAATATTAAACCCTCGTCTACGAAAGGGGGGCGGTGGTTAACCCACCCCACCCTCTTTCAGGTTTTTTCCCGCTGCTATAAAAAACCCCTTTTGGTGCCAAATTATTTAATGTAATTGTCAATTGACATGCTCCGCTCCTTTTAATCCAAAAACCAAACATCCCCCCGGGGGATAGGTAAGATACAAGGGTGATCCCAAAGTGATCGATTAGGGGGGGGGGTGGTGGTGGTAACCACCCCCCCCCCCCTCCGGATGAGAAGAAAGTTACCACCATGCCTAACACAAACGGAAAACAGTAACAGACACTGATTTGGGACCAATAGATAGATATGGTCCTCCTATTTACATTGATACCAAAATAAGAGTTACCAAAATGCCTAGCCTTACGTCACTCACAATACGTCATAAAGTTCGAATTTTCAGCCAAAAACTGCCATTTCCATAGACACACACAGTGGAAAAATTCCATTTTTTCGCCAAAAAGGTTAGGAGAAAACGACTTTCAGCGGTTTTGACTCTACTTGATGGGCAAATGACTAGTTTTATGAATGACATCATTTTAGAGCTATTAATAGGGGTTTGAGTCACTAAAATTGGAAAATATCAAATTCCACCTATATTCAGTATTTTCGTACTTTCCTCAACAATGACGTCATGGTGACGTCCCTAATGGATTTGGTAGTACTTTTGGTGGTACCAAATGGAAAGAAGGAGACGAAACTCTAAGTATCCTTTGGTACCAAAATTTACAGGAATCGGGTGTTCAGTAACGAAAAGCACAGGGGGGGTGGTAACCACCCCCCCCCTCGGGCGTTTTGTTACAAAAAAGGGCTCAGGGAGACGAGGGATTATAAACATTCTCGTTTCTCGTCCCCAGTTTAAGTAGAAACATACAAGAAAAGATCTTGTTTTAGCTTAGACTAGTATCTGCCAAATATTATTGTCTCTCATTGTATGTAAAATATATATGTATTTTAAATTATATACTAAGATCATTGAATATGGCCAACAATTCTATGCACCTGCTAGTCTGTTTGTCTTGCACCTGCTATCGTCATGTTTCAAATGTTTGTCGTGTGTGATATGGTGGCCGTCCGTACGAGCTTGCTCAATTTTCGGTCAAACCTACCAATGGATATCTATTACTTTATTGCTTTAATATTAATGTCATTCTGGTAAACTGAAACTGATAGTCCTCTTCGGACTTTTATTCCAACTTGCATGAGGCTGACATTCCTTATACATCATATCGGGGGGGACGACTATTTTTCCTAGCTTTGCACATCCCCGGACTATTTTAAAACCAGAACTTATGGTTCGGCCTATGGTACTGGGGACTATATTATCCTGCCACACCGTCATGTCCATGGGTTGGAGGGGGTTGGGGTATGTGGACTTTGGTGTACAGGACTCATGGAGTTAGGCCTGGAGTAAGTAGACGCACAGGGTATGTGATTTCGAAAGGGGGTGGGTAGGGCATGACGGAGGGAGAGAGTATGGACGAGAGAGTTTATGTGGACGAGCTGGGGTGGGAGGAGTTAGGGAGTGGGGAGTTAGGGTGGGGTTAGTGCAGAGTGGATGTAAATGGAGTTTGCACGGGACTGGGCGTGGGGTTTGGTCGTGTTGTGGCGAAACACCCGGATGGCGAAATAAAACGAAATACCTTGGTGTCGATCGAACTCCCCCCTCTCGGAACTGCCGAAAAGTACAGGGACACCGATTTTTACTAATATAATACCGCAAAAAACAACTTGCTCTCGGTCGTCCCTGGTCAAAGAAAGGTCGTACCAGGTCAGAGCCGCGTCTCTCCAAAAAGGAAAAAAGGAAAAAAAAAGTCACTTAAGGGATTTGACATGTGATTCTGTTTACGCCGCATAGCTGGTTTTGAGCTTGAGCATTCAATTTAGCCCCCACTGTCGGCGGCAACCCGGGCAAAAGAAAGACTTGCATTTTAAGTACGAACGAAAGTTCCACCACGCGCAGATTCCGTGGATCTCTGTGCGTATTGTTTGCGTTTTTCTAGCGAAGAAATTAAAACAAAAAACTCTACGCCCGCTTTAAGGCACGCATCCTCTAAGCACGTGTTGTCATGGCTTGCGGCGCACCGAAGGTGCCGCGAACTTTTCTGGCGGCACCAACAATGAGGAAGCCCAAATGTTTAAAAACGACAATAAAATTTGAGTTTGCTTTTTTTAATGGAAAAAGTAAGTCGGTGACCCCCATTTTTTCTTAGAAAATTACACAATTTTATCGAGAAGTTTTATTTGTAGGAGATCCAAACGTCAAATTTTGACTTTTCCCATGACTTGCGTGGTTTTTAAAACGTTGACAAATACTTTTTCTGTTTTGGATATAGCTCAAAAGCAAAGTCGGTGACCCCCTATTCTTATTTAAGATCTTCATTAGCACCATTGTAAATACCATATGTTAATTCTGGAAAATGTTATTCGTGGAGGATCACTAAAAACCCACGTTAAACCCCTAAGAAATCGTTCAATAAATACAATAATAAAACACCACTGTTTGGACCTTCGTTACATAAAAATGTGATATTGAATAGCTTAAAAGATTAAAAGATAATTTTGGATGAAAATCTAGTGAAACATTGATCAAAACTCACAAAAATTACCTCCAAAAAAGAATACAGTCACTTTCATGAGACTCATTCATAAATAAATTAGTGTAAAAAGAAAAAATGAACAATTATACGTTTAAAATGTTGATACATGTAAGGCAACTCCGAATCACATACAGAATTGTAACATACAATTAGAACAAGCTTTGTAATTAAAAAAACATGTAAAAATGTAATTTTTCTAGGACATTGGTGTTCAATTTGGAAATACTGGCTATGAATTCTAAACATTTTGTGATTAATCGTGTTTCACCACCATGACGGCAATATTACGCAATCAGGCAGTAAACATGTAAAAAACACTCCTTTAACAGTGACGTAAAAATCCTGGTCATCCGTTTAACAAATGTAATTTAAAAATGGTTGTCGCTTTACTGGTTTGTTCAGAAGATTGAGGGAAGAGTTTTTTTCATTTACACCAACCTTCTTATTTATCATCTAGGCGCGTGGCCTCTCCATGGGAGGGCAGGGTTGACCATCATGATCTTCTCGGCTGTCTTCTTCTTCAAAAACTCAACTGGGACTGATATGACCCGTCATCCATTGATATCTTCAATGCTCATCTTGAACCCCGTGATGAAACTTAACTTCCTGGATACGCAGAGTAATAGGGTCGGTGGTTATTTTACCACTGCTCATCCGTTCGCGTACACGTGCAATCGGTGTGGGTCCTTTGACTGGCACATCCCTGACGCGTTGAGTAATGACTTTAACAATGTGCAAATCTCCGCCAGTCATGCTCTTTCACTCCCCTTCTCAACTTGCTTGTGGAATAGCATCCGCAGACATGAAGTGTTTCCCCTTCTCACGATACTTGAACTTAATTTTTTCTTCAGGTCCTCTCACTCGCGTTCACCTCCGCTACCATTTGCGGTGAATATGGTCAATTTCTTATTTTGGGCTGTACAGTTGTCCATATAAAAGGTGAAGTGCTTGCGGTCTCTGTTTGGGTGATTTAATAAATTTGACGTATGGCCTGTGCGACATCTTCAGCTTTCTTCCCGTAATCGCTTCATTCCACACAACACCTGGTCTAGAGTCACAGTGATGATCTTGTCGCTCTTGTAACCTAACGTGTTGAAGAAAAAAAATACAACACAAATACATCATTTTCCATCGCATTAGATAGGACAAAATCGGGATGTCTTTCCGTCGAGATCAATAATCCGCAAACTTTCCAATTCGCTGTGGCTCAGAATGTCTTCACATTTGCAAAGAGCCAAGGCTCTTCTGGCTGAATACTCCTCATCCAACTGATCATGTATACGCTGCCTACGACGTTCCTCAGGGATTTTACACAACATTTCTTCTTACAGTTACTATGTTTGGGAATTATCCTTTGGAGAATTAATTTTTTTAGTATCATTGTAATAATATTATAGTATTGTAGTAAGTATTTAATATTATAAAAGCATGAGTGGTCAAAGACCAACTTACAGCATTTATTACAATGAAACATTGAAATAAAAATATTAAAATCATTAAAAACAATGCAAATTCTTTTCTTTAGCATTTTAAGCATATACAGTTTAATGGTTTGTTTCGTAACTAAACCGTAAAACATATGAATAATAAAGATGTAATGGTTGATAAGTCTGAAACTTTTCTAACAACATGTAGAAAATAGGCTGGGAACCCACTTCACTACATTTTTTTTTCTTGTGGGTCCGTACTCTAGGTAGGGCCGCATGTCCTTTCAGTCCCAGTTGCAAAACTAATGTTCATTTTTCCTCCCCTTCAGAATCTTTCTGTACATTTTTCCTTCCACAAATGGAGGGTTGCTGTGTTAACATCCGGTACAAGCTGTTGCAGACAACTCGGATGGGAGATAGCGAGCGGCGCTTTGAGGCGCTGCTAATGACGATAGTGGCTGACTGCGGGATTGAAGCTCATACTGTGGTCTTTTGTCTTCTCATGTTCTCTTCACTAATCGTGTGAGCAGGTGCATGTTTGCCTCTCTTGGCCTGTGGGGTTGTTATGTTTTTTTTGGTGAATCTGTTGCCCAGAGTCAACACAGTGATGATCCTTGTCTCCCGCTCCTTGTAACCTAACGTGTGAAGAAAAAACTAACACACAAATACATCATTTATTTTTTCCATCAGCATTATATAGACAAATCGGGATGTCCCTCCCGTCGAGGATCATAATCCCAAACTTTTTCCAATTCGCTGTGGGCTCATTTCTTCACCATGTCAAGAGCCAAGCGCTTCTGGCTGAATACTCCTCATCCCAGAACTGATCATGTATAAAAGCTTTGCCTACGTTCCTCCGGATTTTCCACACACATTTCTTCTTACAATTACTATGTTTGAAATTATCTTTGGAGAATTAATTTTTTAAGTAATCATAGTATTGTAGTATAGTTTTTAATTATAAGAAGCATGAATGGTCAAAGACCAAATTACAGCATTTATTACACCTTAAAACATTAAATAAAATATTTAAAAAAATCATTTAAACCATGCAAATTCTTTTCTTAGCATTTTAAGCATATACATTTAATGGTTTGTTTCGTAACTAAACCGTAAACTCATTGAATAATCAAGATGTAGGGTGATAAAGTCTGAAACGTTGTCTAACAACATGTAGAAATAGGGCGGGGGACCCACTTCACTGACATTTTTCTTGTGAGTCTCATACTCTAGACAGGTCTCGCATTCTTCATGTCCCAGTTTTGCAAAACTAATGTTCTTTCCTCCTTCAGAAGCTTTCTGTACAGATTTCCCTTACACAATGCAGGTTGGGGTGTGTCACATGCTGGTACATAGCTTGCAGACAACTCGGATGGGAGATAGCGCGTTGAGGCGCAGGCTAATGACGATTATGGCTACACTGCGCGGGATTGAAGCTCATTATGTGTCTTTGATCCTTCTTCATGTTCTCTTCACTAATCTTGTGAGCAGGTGCCCTGTTAGGTGCCTCTCCTTGGCCTGTGGGCGTTGGTTATGTATTGTTTGGTGAAGCCGTGCCTAGATTCACGTGATGATCTTGTCCGCTCTTGTAACCTACGTGTTGAAGAAAAAAAAACTACACACAAATACATCATTTCCATCACATTAGATCGTACATAAAACGGGATGTCTTGTCCGTCAGGATCAATAATCCCCAACTTTCCAATTCGCTGTGGCTCAGATGTCTTCACATGTGGCACAGAGCCAAGCTCTTCTGGCTGAATACTCCGCATCCCAAACTGATCATGTATAAGCTGCCTTACGTTCCTCGGGATTTTCACAAACATTTCTTACGTTACATAATTTTGGAAATTTATACTTTGGAGAATTAATTTTTTATGAGTAGTGCATTGTAAATAACTATTATAGTATTGTTAGTATAGTTTTCATTATAACAGCATGAGTGTCAAAGACCAATTACACCATTTATGTACAATCAAACATTAAATAAATATTTAAAATCATTTAAAAAATGCAAATTCGTTTCTTTAGCATTTTAAGCATATAAAGTTTTAAGGTTTGTTTTCGTAATAAACCGTAAAGCATATGAATAAAGATGTAATGGTTTGATAAAGTCTGAACTTTTCTAACATGTAGAAAATAGGCTGGGACCCACTGATCAAAAAGTCCGCTCCCAAAGAAAAGGTTTGGACCTGGCTCAGAAAGATTTACGATTTTGACCTCAGATATGGTTAGTAAATCTATCTTTGGATACTCCAAAAGTGCTGTGTAAAAATAATTTCTTGTCGATGATGGTGGTGGTGGCAATAATGGCGGGTAAATAAAATGGCTAAATGAAAAGGGTAGCTATGACAACGGTATTAGGGGTAGGGCACATAATACAATAATTTAATTATATGTATATCATAAGCGATTAAGGCGTTTGCCATATAAGAATAATGATGATAGAGTCTATCTTGGCGAAAAATATGCAAAACAAAATTTAAATAAAATAGGCGGAAGAAATTAGGACAAATATCGAAATGATCTCTGCAAAATAGGGTGCTTTTTCTTCACAAAATTTTGAATTATTTGATATTTATCTGCTTTACGTCTGGCGAATGATTTTTTTCTTTTAATATTGTGTCTTGTAGTGTGTTGTTTATTTATCCATAAGCAATAGTCCCAATAATTACGTTTTAATAGACTATTTTACATGTTACACGCGGTGGGGGGGGGGGGGTCTAATTGAAAAAAAAAAAAAAAAAAAAACTAATATTATAACGCATTTAAGATTTTCATATTGTTTCCTTTTACTTGCTTTAACAAAAGGTTGTGATACAAACGTTTTGTCTATGCCGGATTACTATAGATTGCAATGAATCGTAATAATTTTGAGCTGCAGTGGCAGCGGGATGGGTGTATGGAGAAAATTAACCACGGTTCAAGGAATTTGTCCCTCCACCCACCACCCCAAGAAGAATCGCAACATACGCGAAATAGCTAAATTAGGACAAATATAGAAATGATCTCTACAAAAATAGGGTGCTTATTCTTCATAAAATTTTGAATTATTCGAGATTTATTCTGTTTTACGTCTGGCGAATGGATTTTTCTTTTAATATTGTGTCTTGTAATGCGTTGTTTATTTAAGCATAAGCAATAGTCCCAAATAATATACTATTTTACACACAGTGGGAGGGGGTCTAATTGAAATTCTAATTAATATTATAAGGTATTTAAGATTTTTGTATCGTTCCTTTTACTTGCTTAACAAAAGGTTGACCTATGCCGGTGAGAAAGCAGATATAGTCCGGCGGGAGCCATAGTCCGGGCTCCATAGACGATAACGGAATAAAGTGTGAAACTAATGTTGCGTGAAGAGTCAACTGAATCGAGTGCTCTATTCTTTACTGTTGCAGCCGGACTATGAGTACGCCAGACTATATTTACTTCTACACCGGATTACTTCAGATTGTAATGATTCGTAATAATTTTGAGATACAGTGGCAGCGGGATGGGGGATATGGAGAAAATTAACCACGGTTCAAGGAATTGGTCATCCCACCACACCCCACCCCACCTCCCAAAAAGAAATAGCAACATACGCGAAATAGCTGGCGTGCAAATTGTCAAAATTATAAATATCACGTAATGCGCCACAACGAAAGAACGTCGTATAATCAGTAACAATGGTGATAGTTAGCCGTATAAGAAAATGATATAACCTTGCGTAAAACATGCTTCGTTGCCCCAGCAATGGTTCAAACCAAATCACGGGGCACATGTTTAACGTGTGATATTTCTGTAGTGAATTTGAAGTTTGGCTGTAATTCAGAATTGGAACATCTTGTCCTATATTTTCTCTAAAATTTGATGATGCAAGGATGATGTCATCAAGGAATCCATTGAAAGCGATGATGTTTGGTATTTGTTCCAAAAATGACCTTTCAAGTGGATGGATAGTGATATGTGGCACCGATGGGGAGCATTGACAGCTATTGACTTCCTATATGGTTAGGCATATATTTTGTTTATAAGACTTTTATGAATTCAGGCAAAGTGAAAAGTGTTTCTTTTGAGTACTAGAGACAGAAGTTCTCTTTTGTATAACGTTGGCGGTTTGTTTAAACTATAGATAATTCAGGATTCTAAGGCGAGAACTATGATCTATGCACAACGTCGCCAACATTACATACTATCGTATTTTATTCATCTGAGAAAATCGCGATTGAAAATCATTTCATGCCTATACCATGAAAGTGAGCATAAAATAAACATTAAATTAAATAAATATTGTGATATTATGAATTTTAATATTTGACATAACTGAAGTTTAACACCGCAAATATGGCCTCTTAATTAAGTTACAAAGTTGTCTGAGTGTGAAAAACAAAATAATGTGTTGCAAAATACGACACAGATTACATCATTTTCCAATACATGTAAATGGAAAAGCTGTATTTGTGGATTTACAGAATATGCTGAATTAACTATGCCAAATTTTGCCAAACCTAAGTATGTGATGCGGGCAACGTTGTGTATAATGGTTTTAGTGTCGATGGCTAACAGCAGTGCTTTGGGGAGCATTTAATATTTTGGAGTTTGAGTATCATATCCGCTCTGATATATGTGGGTCGAGTTACTGCAATTGGTGAGAAGAAAAAAATCTTAACATTTCGTCGGCCGCGTCACATAGTGACGTATTCGACATTTTGGACTTTTTGGAGAAATTTGGCATGTACGTTTGTTTTGTACTATTCTACATATTCACCAAATTTTAAACCTTAAAGTGGCTTAATTAGTAAAATATTAATTAACTAATTATGACGTATTTACAAAACGTTAAATTGTCCGCATCACATAACGACGTATTTGTCGAAAATCTATACTGCGCAGGCCCATAGCATCGTATCTGCATTTTGAAGTATTCGCCGCGTCACATAGTGACGTATTTGTACGACGTATTTTGCAGTTCACAGTAAAATTGGTATTTTGTCGTTTTCACATACAGACGTATTTGCACAAACGCGTCACATAACGACGTATTTTCGCGTCGTATTTGTTATTTACACGTTTAAATTACTATTTTGTCGTTTTCACATAGTGACGTATTTCATTTAACATCATCTTTTCGCATATCTAAATAAAATGGAAGCTGATTAGTTAAATATATTTGAAATTTAACTTATTTCGGCGATTTTCTACTAGGTTTTAATTGAAATATATGTTTTAATTAACAGTGTGGGGCAAATTAAAATCGCAAAATCTTCAAAGCCGTTTTTCTCGAAATGCCTATTTTGCAAATACGTCAGTATGTGACGCGGCCGACGATTTGGAAATTGTGCCTGTAAATTAGTTTGCCTGTCCTCATAACCAGACATGCCTCGAATCTGTCGTTTCCTGTAGTTTTGTTCAATTAGAAAATAAATTTTACTGCAGCTAATATATCATGGTTGTATGGGTCTAAAATGTACGTGTCATCAAGTTTGAACAATCTTCAAGTGTGTACCAATATGCTGCAGAGTGGAACAGAGAGGAACATTGAATAGCAGCCATTTGTATTGCATGGCACTCGTCTGGTACCCCATATAGCTACATCGATTAGTGTTTTGAATCCTTACTTCCACCGGATCAAAACATATACCGTTCTTTGTTTCACAGGAAAAGCATGACCAACATACCCAAATTGTTATTTGAATCCGATATAACATTTAAACTTGAGCAGTACTTTTTTCGCTAAAAGAGCCTATAGATTACTGCACTAATAATTTTCTGAAAACGAAAACAATCCATTTACAGCTGTAGTATCCAAATGGGAAAAGTTCAGTCATTTTTTGCAGGTGAAATACGAAAAAATACAAACTTTGTAATGATACAAAAATCTCAGGTTGGATGGTGTGAGTGACGGAATCGAGGCTGAGGATCGCGTAGTATCCCTTTTAAAGAAATACCCCATAAATATTTAAAGGCTGTCAAAATGCGCATTTTAAAATCTAGTCACAGTAAGTACGGAACACTATTCAAACCTCTAAAAGTAATTATTCAAAAAGCCGACTATATGAATTTTATCTGATGCTAGACAGTTAAAGTGGGGTAATGACCCCTAGGGCATTATGGACCCCTTATAACTTTTAACTAGGGATGGCAGCAACTGAATATGTTGATTTAGTGGAGCCAGCTCACATGTTGATTGATTGGGATTTGAGAGGTCTATATCCAAAGGTGGACGAAAGGTAGCTAGGGCACTCATTGAGAATGTGATCTACAGTCTGTGATGATGGAGAGCCACATTGACAAGCTGGAGATGGTCGCAGCCTCCATCGGTGCATATTGCTGTTGAAACGGCCGACTCCTGTGCAAATCCTGTTCAAGATGACCTATTCCTTGCGTGGAAGTTTGCTACCAGGAGGGAGTTCTGCCATAGGTGTGATAGTAAATTGGTCTGGTCTTGGGGTATCTAGCCAAGCAGGTTCCATGTCTGTAAGATGGTTGAATGGGGAAGTGGAGAGTTTAGCGGCGTGTGAACAGAAAGGTCGACGAGAGCGCAGTCTCTGTCTGCCGAGCTGGTGTGATTCTTTGACAGTATTATGCAGCAGGTGCCGGTTGTCCAACAGAGCCTTGTTCAACAGTTTATGTGTTGTGATGTTCCCTCTGAATCACTGCAGGTGCAATCCCTGAAAGCACTGTAGAAACTCAGATGGAGTGGGGCGAAGGCAGCCAGCAGTGGTTCTCATGGTCTCGTTGAAAAATGTGTCCAGCTTTTTGTATGCGCGCTATTGCACATACTGTGGGCGGCATATTCAGCAGCGCTGTTAGACTAGGCCAGGCGGACTCAGGAGGTTATTCTCGAAGAACCTGTGTTACATATGACTCGCAAGATGTGCCGATAAGTATTGAGTGCGATCAAGCTTCCTCACCAGATTAAGTGGGGGTAGATTGTTGGCAAAGGCGCGCCATAGGTTAATTTGGAGATGGCGTATGAGCTTCTTTGGCGTCAGATGAAACGGCAGTAGCGGTGGTCGTAGGTCTTCAACTCAGATTGAGTCTTCAGTTCTTGAGATATGCTGCAGGTATTGCACATCTGCAAAGTATACGTTCTACTTAGTTCAGCTTCTGTTCGAGTGAAGAAGCGGCAAGGTCGTCGGCGGAGCCATTTTGTCTTGATGTTGTTTGAGGTAAGTCGTCCCTCAAAATCAGGTCCTTAGACACCATTCCATTGGTGTTACTTAAGGGAGAATGTTGCAACGCTGGATAGCCATTAACAAGATCATTAACAAGTCTATCCGCACTGGTATTTTCCCAGCTAAGCTCCCGGAAGCTGCCGTGACACCCATTCTCAAAAAGCCTTCCCTAGACAAAGAGGTGCTCAAAAACTTTCGCCCTGTGTCAAATATTAGCTGCGTGTCTAAGCTCATTGAGAAAATAATGAGTGCCCAGATAAAAGGATCTCTTTTCTCAAATGACTTAAATGAGAAGTTTCAGTCAGCTTACAAGAAACGCACACAGCAATGAAACGCACTTCTGCGTGCAAGACCGAGATCCTCAATGAATTCACAACAGAGGCGTTGCTATTGTGCTGCTAGATCGTTCTGCAGCTTTTGATACTGTGATCATGCCATTATTTTGGATAGGTTACTGATAGTTGCAAAATTCAAGGTACTGCCTACATGTGGATTCGGTCTTACCCTGCAGAAACCCGATCTTTTCGTGTGCGGCATGGGGGTGCAATTTCAAACAAGCATCATCTCCTTTCGTCCTCCTCAGGGTTCTGTGGTCGGGCCTCTCTTTTTCAGAATGTACACATACCGTTATCGCATCACTTCATCGGAAGCAATATATTGCTGACCACATGTATGCTGATGGTGTGCAGCTCTATTTGACATTTGATCCTAAGATTGACGGTGATTGCCAAACATGCTGTCAAAAGACTCTCTCTTTGTATTGATGAAATCAGTGAGTGGATGCGCGTAACCAACCAAATGACTGATGAAAAGACGATTTTTCTCGCATGTTCATCCGCTAACAAGTCGCATCAACTGATATTACCATAGGGTCGGGACAGTGGATGTCCCCAATCCTCGGTAATTAGAAACCTTGGTGTCGTATTTGATCAGACAATGTCTATGACTGAACATGTACCAAGGTCATATTACGTCTGTATAACTTCACCTTCGCAATATTTACCGGATACGCCGCTTTATCACATTTAAAAGTTGTCATCATCTCGTCCGGTCACTGATTTTATATCGTCTTGACTATGCCAATTCACTTTTGTATGGAAAGTCGGCCAGAGATCGGTAGTAAACTTCAAATTTTGCAGACTAGAGCAGCCAGGATGGTGTTCAGATATGATAAAGGAAACCAGCCACACCACTCCTTAAAGAGCTCCATTGGTTACCAATTAGTGAGCGCGTGTCTTTAAGCTATGCTTCTTACTTATTTTTTTTTTTTTCAAGGGCATTTCCGGACAATTGCCATCTTAATTGTCCGAATACCTCTCTTTGTATTTTGTGATTCTTGCAGGACAGGATTGCGATCTGGAGATGACAAGACGCTCCTCAATGTTTTCCCGCACACAAAGGTCAGTGGGTGGGTCCGGGCTTTCAGCAATGCGGCCCTAGCCGATGGGACTCTTTGCCTCTCTCTGTTCGCCACTCCAAGTCCATTGTTATTTTTTCAGAAAGCTCTAACATTTCATCTATTCCCTAAGAGTTGATCGTGTGCTTAAATTAGGTTTTTTGGTTTATTTGCTTCACATGGTATTATTGTGCAGAATTGTGCAGCTGTTTTCTTTTTTATTTATAAGTGTGATGTTAAGTACTTATCTCATGGTTCTCTTTAACAATACCTGTTGTATTACTATGTTTTAAGCTAACCTAGTAATTACTCTCTATTTTGTACAGCGCGTTGACCTTGTTTTTGAAAGGCCGCTATATCAAATGCCGATTGTATTGTATTGTATGGTATAGTATCGGCCCATGGCTTTTTTTCTCACTCTTAGTTGGCTGAAGCAGAGGTAAGCTAATCTAATGAAAAGGGTGTTGAAAGTAAACCCGTCACCGCCAGGGCTCAAGGAAGTTTGGTGGTCTCTTTTTTAACAAGAGGGAGTGTGATCCTTATCAATAGCCTGGAAACGACCCATTTACGAGGAGTTGCTCAGCAAATTTGAATTGGCAGACACAGTGTCATTTCCGATGGTTTGGTAACTATGGCCGATGAGGCGGTGTATGGTCTTCCAGGCCTTCCTGCTAGAATGAGTGGAAGTCAATTCCTCCCTGTACCGTCTCCTCCCATTGCTCACGACGTTTTTCCTATCCAAGCGTTTGGCAATCTGAAGGCCGCTTCCCCGGGTTCAGAATCCACGTGCAATGGTCCTTTCTTTTGCTATCTTCATAAAGAGTTTACATGTGCTGTGTACGAATTGTTCAGGTTTGAGGAGGTAGGCGTCGGAAGGTTGGGCACTTCTTGAATCCCAACAGATGGAATTATAGTAAACTGGGCAAGAAGTCTCACTCACCGGGATCGTAGCCAGGATTTTTCAGATTTGGGCTGAATTTGTAGGGGCAAATTTTAGAAAAAGGGTGGCAATGATTTTTTTCGACCCTTCATGTGTCGGAGTCATTTTAAAGTAGTTTTTAATACATTGGGGGTATTTGTTTTGGCTTTTATCGGGGGACGCTACTACTACTCGCACACCCCCTGACTGCTATAGTTGCACAGAAGGAACCTTCCTTCTGCACATCTTGAGCTAATCGAACAAAATATTTTTCCATAGTTTCCGGGTGTTCTTTTTGGGAAAATATTCTTAATAACAAACTAAAAAATTTAAAACCGGATCATTTTTAAATATATTTAAATTCAAATTTGTCCAAAAAAAGTCCAAAAAATTGAAAAAATGGCCCTTTTTTGGCCCTCCAAGATTTAAAATCCCATTTTTTGCATAACCCCCCACAAATTTACTTTAAAAGAAAAGATAATAACTCTAAAGTTCGACAAGAATGGATGCATATTCATAAGATTCCTAATGTGACCCTGACCTGAAAAATGGGCTTCCTGGATTTAAGGTCAAAGAAAAATTTAAAGTGGGTCTGTGTATTCCTATGAACATTTTGTGGTATATGGGTGGACAATTTTGAGAAAAGTACCATTTTACTCCCCTAAAGTACTTGAAATCATGATCAGTAAAACGGAATCTTCAAATTAAATTTGCTCCAAAATTATTTAAAAAATATAAAATTATTTTTTTTCTCTCTTTGAAATGCACCTTACTCGACAAGAGGATGCACATATACCTGAATAAGAGGCGCCCTCAAATGTGAACCTTGAATAAAAGGCGTTTTCTCCTGGACCTTTGGTACAGAAGAACTTTAAAATGTGTCTGGAATGTCCATGCTATATGAACATTATAACCCGGGAGCTAACAGACATTTGTAACACATCTCAAGTACAAAAGGTTTGAGTGATTAAATATGTTGGCAGACTGACAGGAACCCCTGAAACGTGATTCTTAAGTGCAGCAAATGGTGCCTTAAGGAGAGGGGGCCAAGACAAAGTTTGTACAGGGGTCAAAATTTTTTAATTGATCAAATCATGTTGAAAAATATACCATGTTATTTGTCTAACCACAAGGATTTAGGAAAGGTATAATTTGTACTATCTACAACGTAAAGTTTAAGAGTTATAGGCTAAAAACAGCAAAAAGCAATAAAAAGGGTCAATTTCAGTTGTACAGGGGTCAAATTTTAAAGTTGCTCCGATTTGGATAAAAAATGGTGCAAATTATTGATGGAGTTCATAGGATGGTGTAGCGGTCGAGTCGCTCACCTTTCCTCACACCAATGCGGCCCGGGTTCGATTCCCGGTCGAGCCAGTGGTCGTATGTGAATTTTGTTTCCTATCCAGACTCGTCCTCGCAGGTTTTCTCCGAGCACTTCGGTTTCCTCCTGCATCTAAATCGACTTCTTCCCATAAATCTTTCCCCGCGGTTTTCTGGGCGTCCTTGAATTTAATGCTTATAGAAATATTGGGTTCTGCCTGGCGTAATGCCGCATGTTATAGAATAAAATAAATAAATAAATGAAATACTGTATCAGCAGAGATTGAAAGAATGGTAAATCTTCGGGAAATCCCAAAATTTAAAGAAAATGTCAATTGTATTCAAATAAATTATTCAAAAAGTTATAATTAGAAATGAAATGAGATTTCGGATTCAGTCCTTTTTTATTTTAAAGTCTTTTGCCAACCTCTTTAGAGTGGGGTACTAATAACTTAGAGCCATATTGGTTACAAAAGGGTTTTCTAGAAAGTGGGTCAATCTCTTGCAATCTGTTTTGTGCCAACATGTGTTAAGTCTGATTTTGTCAACAAAAGAGGCAATAAAGAAATAATGAAGTTTCAGAATTCCAACCAAAGACATTATTTTAGTTTCATTTTGCCATACATTAATCCATGCAATTTCAACCAAATTAACCGAGTCAAAATGTCCATATAAAAATATTGCGTTTTTCTCTGAAGTGCAATCTGTGCACTTAACACGGTTTGAAAATAAGCTCTTCACAAACAATAAAAATAGTATTGTAATAATGTGACATTATTATTTTGTTTCTTTTCCTCAGTACCCACGTTTAAGATAGTTGCTGGACTAGACGAGAACGAGGGTCGTGTGAAATATTTCAATGGCAGCGAATGGGTGGACTATTGCCAGCATAATTTTTCCATGAATGAAGGGAAAGTGATTTGCAGACAACTTGGGCTGCCTGAAGCGACAGAAGCTGGATATGGGTTTGATTTTGGACAGGCTTCAACGTCTACTCCATGAAGTTTTATATTTTCATGCGAAGGGAATGAAAATCACACTGCGAATGTGACAAGTCGTATGAACCCAACGAAGATCGATGGTTCCGGCTTGGATAAAATGAAGACAAGGTAGATTATATTTTATTAAACTTATATTTTATTATTTGTATATGTTAAATTAGTTTATAGTTAAATTTTGACTACGGGCTACAGACCCCCCCCCCTGCACCCCCGCGGGATTTTTGGAGACAACCATTTTTGTGAAGCTTATACCATAAGCAACTGAATTCAGGTTGTCTGCAAAAATCCCCACCCTGGGTTAAACGGTGAGGGCGCTTTCAAAATGGCTGCCAAAATGCAACACCCCCCTTCGGGAAGAGAAGGATCAACAGCCTAGCACACCAAAGAAACATCACAGGCACTTGATTTTGGTACCAATGGATATACTATGGTCCTCTCCTCTTTCCATTGATTACCAAAAGGAGTTACACATGCCCTAGCTTTAAGTTCACAAATGACGTCATTAAAGTTCGCATGTTAGCCAAAATGCCATTCCGAGGACACACATAGGGGGAAATTAAATTTCGCTAAAAATGTTAGGAATATAGATTTTCATGCGGGTTTTGGCTATACTGGATGGGAAAATGACATTTTATAAAAATGATAGGCATTAAGTGCTATTATAATGTTTGTGAGTCGCTAAATGCGAAAATATCAATTTCCACCCTATAATCAGTACATGTATTTTCATACTTCCCAAATAATGACGTCATAGTGACGTCATTACTGAGATGTTTGGACTTATTTTGATACCAATGGAAAGAAGAAAACTCTAAGCCTACCTGTGGTACAAATTGACCGGAATCGGAATGTTGCGTAACGAAAATCACCGGGGGGGGGGGGGGTCTGGAGTTTGTTACAAAAATGGCTCAGGGTTAAACGAGGGGTTAAGTCAAAACGTGACAATTATATCGATGCCTTCCTAACCCTTGGAAGTCGACTGATGTGCCAGAGCACTCGTATGAGAGATTTGTTGCGGATGCACATCCAGAGAGCCAAATATAAAGCCTGATTTGGTACCAGGCAGAAGTGGCAGAGCCAGAAATTCCTCACCAGAGATCAGTGGAAGTTAAATGATGGTGCACAGTACAAGTGGCAATCAGGAGAGTTGATGCCACAAGAGTGTCTGACATAATAGTAGAGGAAGATAATCTCATACAGAAAAGACAATTAGAAATGACTAAAGAAGAGGAGGAGGAAAGAGAAGGATCAATTTCTGAATCATAGGAGCTGCATTAAGCTCGGATTACCAAGGAAAACGTATGCTTAAAGATCGTCAATTGAACAATACCAATGATTATTAAAAATTGGAAATTCTATCGTATCCAAAAACGTAGTTCCCAAATGTGATCTAGCCAGAAGTAGGTACAATGTCTGGCTGCTTCACGGAATTCTGCAATGTCCTGTCTGTGGCATTGTTGCACCAACATGGGCAGACCAAGGGATACTCCAGTGTCCTTGATCTGCGTCCAGGTAGACTCACTTCTGCAAGGAAACCTTTGATCTGGTCCCAATCAGCTGAGACACTGTCACTCAAGCCCACGAGAAGCCAGCCCCAGGAGGAAGCGCTCACCAGGATCAATACAATAGATGCCACTTGGTTGACAGCAAGTCTTCCTTTCCAAGAGCCAAAAATCCCCCAAACTCCTTAGAGACTATTCAAAGGCCCAGACTTGCCTGGAGCTGGTGACCGGAAGAACAACCGCGACAAGCCGGCAGGAGGGATCCAACGACGGGTCAAGCATTTGGGCTGACCCCTCCCATGAAGGCAAGCATACCCACCACATGAAGCAGCACAGGGCACGCGCCGTCGATCTCAGGGCATAGGGGCATACAGGGTAATGGGAAAAGCCCCTTGTGGGGGTTCAGGGGCAGACCCCCCCCCCCCCGGAAGCTATTGAGTTTAACATGTTCGAGTGTTTTCGGAGAGGGGTTATGTCCTTATCTTGAAGCAGATGAACTATGCTGAAAGTGGCGGGGTCCAGGGGCGGGCCCCCAGACTCTCTTGTGGTTGAGCATATTTCAGCACATCCGGAGAGCTCTCGGTTTATCTCACAATCATAAGCATGAACTATACTGCCCTGGCGGGGTCCAGGGTTCGGAGCTGTGGAAGCTCTGAGTTAAATACAGTTTGAGAGATCTCAGTAATCTCATTATCTTGAAGCAGATGAACTTTACTGCCCCTGACGGGTGGTCAAGGTGAACGGAGGCCCCGGAACCTCTCATGTTTTAATGTTTGAGTGCCTTTTCGGAGATCTCAGTATCTCATTATCTGAAGTCATTAACTATACTGCCTGTGACATAATCAACCAAAGCACAACCGATATTGTTTTTTATTTTTTTTCCAAAACATTTCAGCGCCCCTCTGAGGAGGGGTGTCCGGGGCATGTTCCCCCTCCCCTTGCCCCCCTCCCTAGCTACAACAACTGCTTCCGATGTGGGTCTTATAAGAGAGTGCAGTCCAAGGTGACTCCTAAGTAAACATGACTATCACAGTCTCGAGGGCGCTCCAACCATGTCACTCAAATGTTGACGCCTGGCAAGGCCGCGCAGACGGAAAGCATACACCGGTGCCCACGGATGGACTTGCGACGCTTATGGTTCCCTCACAATAAGGGGGCGACCCATTTAAAAAACGCCCTTTGAGTCTCCCTTTTGACATCTGCATCCTGTGGCCAATTCCAAGATTGTCCTTTGCCAGACAAAACGGACAGGCTCCCGCCCTCTCAGGCCGGTCGCCGGCACAGATTCCGAACAGGAGAGCATGCAGCACGCTCCCCCCCGTGGCATTCATCCCTGAAGCCCACATAACCACAACCAGACCTGTGTGTGTACTTTGAACTTCTAACAACAACAACGTAAGTGGAGCGTTTTGGTTGCGTCCGCTACATGTAACACTCCTTGCCGAAGCTCTCGCAAGCAGGTGTAGTAGGAAGCTTGTTGCTCACTTTATCCACCCCATCCGTCAACACATCAAGACTCAAGAAACCATTGTTATGTGGTTTCAAGGTGATCAGTGATTACCCCTCGTCTGACCAAGGGCGGGGGGGGGGGGGGGGTCACCCCCAGGACTTCCGCTCCGGTGCGCATAAATGCCAAAACTTTCGCCAAAAAGCTCTAGGTAATCGTTCTCCTATCCTTTTTTTCCGTAACGAAAAAATGTGAAGGAAGTAACATTGACTTGGGTTAGGGTATGCCGTCAAAGTCGAAGGGTATGGGGGGGGGGGGGGGGGGGGTGCACCACGGATATTTTATGGTGCATTTTTTGAAAATATTATGTACTGTATGGCTCTAACAAAACTATTATGGTTATGTAAAACTATGCAATCGCCATTATTTAGAGCTGAAAAAAAACGCCTTGAAAATCCGTATTCCTTCGTTTTTTAGCGCAAAATGTGTAGTTGTTTTTCCGCGCCCATTTTCTGTGGAAAATGCCAATTTTGCCGACTCGCGTACTGATGACGTCCATGTGAACGCCATATAGGTATGTTTGGTATTATTTTTTGGTATAAATTGGAAAGAGGAGGACCATAGCTATCCACTGTTTCCACATCAGAAGCATCGGGTGCTTTAATAAACAAATTCCACTTGGTAAACCGCTTGGTAAGACGAGGGAATGGAGGCGTGGTTGGGTCTAGTGTTATATAGTAAGTCATAGACCATTTTGACATAAATCCGACTCTATATATAACTTGAAGGCTAACTACTTACTTCATTTTAAGTGTTTACTTTACCTCAAAACTAATCCACAGGTGCATCAAGGGTATGTAATTGGTTACACGGCATTTTAACCTTTAAAGAGGCATTAAAGTGTGTAATACACTGGGTTTTCATTGTTTTGGTGGCCATTTTGAATATGACGCCCTCTAGAGGCGGTTAAGCATGCCAAAAGGGGTCCCCTATTCCTCGGTTGTGTTTTGGTGCTGACTAAGTCTTGACCTAGTGCATAATTTGGATCAAAAAGTAGATATATGCCCACAAAAGGAAAGTGAATATGGCCGCCATGTTGTAAAAGCGCCTCACTCTTTAACCCAGGATGGGGAATTTTTTGCAGACAACCTGAGTTTTATCTATCTTATACGGTTTCCAAAATCCCGGGGGTGCAGGGTTTTCGGTTAGGGGCTCATGCCCTATATATATACTATGTTATTGCCTTGTCATATTTCCAAGTCCGTTGTCCCCAGAAATACAAAAAAATCAGGGACCATATGCGCAAGGGTAAGAGTAGGTTTTACGCTTTTTTTGACCTGCGTATTGAACACTGTAATATATTTGGAATTTAATTTTTTGAATTCGTTTATAGTTTAGTTGCGCTTGCACTGCATAATAATTAGTTAAATACCTATCCTATAAGGACTATTCCTATAAAAATATGGAATGAGCTATAATGTATTTAAATAAATAATGTGTATATGACCATGACATTGTAATTGGGGTGCACTCAAATCCTTATCTATCACGATATTTTGCGTCCCTCGGTCGTAGGACTTTGTAATACTGTGACATAAAGTCACATGTTATTAATATATTTAAAATATATATAATTTCCCTAGAGGAAAATCTGACGATCACCGCAAAAAGAGAGGTAGCGTTATTTGACTTTGTTGTTCTGAACAGAATATTTTGAGTTAAACAAGGCCATATCTGCACCTACTTAGGCTTAATTAGCCTAATAACTCTACTATCATTATGCATTTTACTTGAAATATGTCAAATTGTGCATATTCATTGAGCGTATTGTTGAATGCAATCAGGTGATAACTACATTTTTTCATGTTATTAAGATTATTTTGCCAAACTTAGCAGAAATTGGGTAAAAAAATGAAAATGGGACCTTTTTTTTTATTTACACAACTTAAAACTACAAAAAAAAAATGAAGTAGAAAAATCTAATAACTAAGTTTTACCTGGAGAGTGCAACAAAGACGTATCTACCATTTACGGCTTTATAAGATAAATCTTTTGTACAGAACCTGAAGGCACGAATTAGCAAAAATGTAAAAGCTTGCCTTTGCTGTATATCTGCTATAATTTTGACATTAAGCTTAAGAAATATTGTTTTTTCTGAAAATTGTAATATTTTGGGAATTTGACATAGAAAAGATTATTGTAAGTTTCAAAGAGAATATTGAACATTCATGAAGTTATACTTTTATGAATGACTAAACTAATATGTTATACCATGCAGAATATGGTAATCACATTATTTGCCATTTCTAAGTTATACTAAAAGTAAGGTTTCGGGAAAGGACGTGTTTTTCTTTTTTTAAATAAATGCATTTACTGCCATACCGCTCTATTACTGTCTTTTCAGTTACAACCAAGATATGCCTTCAAATTATAAGGACTTTCCCAAGTAAAAAAAATGTCAACACTCAGCTTGAATACAAACCTATATTGTTGAAGGACACATCACTGATGACCTCGAGAAAGAAATCCAGTTCTCACGTTTTCATATTTATATTGGTACCCTCCCTCCCAATGTTCTCCAAAACAATATTCAAATATTTTGTTCATATTGATTTTTTGACACTCGCTTCATCATCACACAATTTTCAAATGCAAAGATGCACAGCATGGTTTTTATGAAATATAATTATGGGAGAGGTGCCTAACCTTAAAGGAAAATAATGGCATGAAAAAAAATTGACATAATGAAAAGGACCCTTACTAAAATCACTCCCACGAGTTTGAGAACAATTTGGATATTTACATTCTGTAAAAACAGTAAAAACATAAAGTGTTCGGGGGGGGGGGAGGTGGCAGTTTGTGGTAATTTTTGGAACAAGGATGCTGATATTACTGCCAGCATTTACCAAACTTGAAAAGCATGTTGTCTTCAGCTCACAGACCATTGCTATTGTATATGTGCTAACCCCGGCTAATCCATCTTTCACTTGCCAGACAATATCTTACTACAAGCCTAAAGTGCAATGCCTGAATCCCGGTCTGAATGCTTTTGAATTGTGTCGCAAAACATGCTAGATACACTGTAAATTCTGTCAGGGATGTGAACACCTTGCTTTTCTGTTCCAGAAATTGCCACAAACTGCCACCTCCCCCCTGGAAGTCTTCCTGATTTTACTGTTTTTACAGAATGTAAACATCCAAATTGTTTTCAACTTGAACTCGTGGAAGTGATTTCAGTAAGGGTCATTTTCATTATGTCATTTTTTAATGCCATTATGTCCCTTTAAAGGTCCCAGGAAATGCAAATAGAATTGATGTGGTTTGTGTCAAGTCTACAAGGAGGGACGAGAAAGCATTCAATATTTGGGTTGGTGATGACAACATTAGTGAACCTATTGATTTTTTAGAGAGTAATAGAAAATTCCAGGTGACTGGTGTGAATCTATTCATGACACTGACTGAAAATCAATAGTTTCACTAATGATGTCACTGGTAGTGTATTATTTTTTCTGGCCCTGTTTATTGGAATAAACGATTTGGAGTAGGTTTATCATCTCATTTCCTGGGACCTTTAAGTGTGTGTGTGTGTGTGTGTGTGTGTGTGTGTTTGTATTCTGTATAACTTTTTAGATTGCAAGAGTAAGTTTTGATATGTCATTTTCAGGAGAGGACATTTAAAAAAAAATAACAATTTTGTTTTTGGATCTCATTTTTTATCAAACGTACTTATGGAAACCATTGTTGTTGCACAACTTTGCTATATCTTGTAATGAAAAGTGATGTGCCAATTTGCAACGTTTAACGTTAAAATTAGGACTTCTAAATTCACCATCTTTAAAACGAAACACTGAAATGTCAAAAAATTACATTAACAGTGTAAGTTCGGATAAATTACATAGTGGCACTTTGAAAGACCAGTCAAATTGTTAATCTGCCCGTAATCACAAACATTATATTTTGAGTAAGCAGTGTGGAGCTAATATTTATTGCCAAATCTTACTGAATCGCCTTACAGTCAAACGGGCATCATTGGTTTAGGCATTATATGTCCATCAGCTCTTTTCCAATAAGCACCTGACAATCGTCATGCATTACAGCTATATAAAAGAAGCAAATATTACCCAAAATTGAATCTACCATTTTTGAAATGACTCGCGTTACGTGCCTCGCCTTAAACTTTTGGACATGCATTCCTCAAGTCTGTCGCATTCATCAAGTTTGAAAAATAATCAGGTAAAAGATTTTTTTTTAGAAATTAACAAAGATTGTCATAAGTGAGAAAGGGGAACTTAAAGTGATTTAGTGGTATGAATCTACCGGCACATATATAATGAAATATCCCTAAAAACATACCAGATGGTTTTCATGGCCAATGGAGTATTCCTTGCGAAAAAAATCCAGATTTATTCCGACAAATGTACACAACTGTACAGCAATCATGGAAGCTACCATGTTTATTCCCTGTGGTATATTTACAACGCCGCATGCAATACCGAAACAGAAGCCAGCGAAAATATATCACGTGACACAAGCCTCATCCTTGTGACTTCGTTGAGCACACAAAGGATAGGAGCGAAGTTCGTTTACAAATTTTTGTTAAAAAAAAACTACACTTTTTTTAAAACCTCAGTGATTTGAGAAAATGTAAAGAGGGGTGTTTTAGATATCATTTTATGATTAACAAAGGTTTCGCGTAATATTTATAGTTTTATTGCAGTCGCATTGTAACCACTGATATCTATACAATGGATTGGCTACACAACAGTAATTTTATATTAGATGAATGGAGCAACGGGCGGGCATCTTGGTCTACCGAAAACAAAAGCATTCCAGAGACACCTGTTTAACAGAAGTTGTATCCCGGGTGCACGTTTTAGAGACATGTCATCCCATACGCAAATACAATAAGCTCACTGAATTGGCTTGATTCTGCAGTCTGTTATGTCGCTTATCCACATTTTAATGGGAACAAATTTTGTATAAATGACCGGCTCTTAACCATCTGCTTGGGCTCTTTTTGGATGACCAATATGGCCGTAAGTGCCTCAATTACGAAGCCCAGGTTTCTAATCCATTGTATAGAGATCAGTGTTCGAAACCTACTAATGCGCGGTTCAGCAATCTACGTACTTTTCAATGTACAGAGTAGCGCTTCATTGTATGATGAAGAGTTTCCTAAGTTTATTTTAAAAACTATATTTCTCAAGAATCGCAGGCTCATTTGATAAAAAATCGGTACAATGTATGCCATTTTTGATAAATTTATATATTTTACAGACAAACGTTAAATTAAAGCTGTGTTTTTAATTTCGATGTTAAAAGTAAACGCGATAATCTTTCATACAGGCCAGAACTTGACCAACCCTCGATCACCTTTCAATTGGTGTGAAAGACTAAACATAGCTTGTGGCAAAACGATAGCGTAAAAAAACATGGCGGCTTCGTTAAATCGTCTACTGCTTTGAAAGTTAAGCATGAAAATGGTGTTTTCTTCGAGCCACCACAGCTTTCCTCGCCCAGTAAAAAAATACACTTACCATATTAGATTCTCAACGGGTGTTTATCAATTTCCTCTCTAAATCATTTAGTGCAGCTTAACAATACAGGCCCGTATTCCAAAAAGGTGTTTAGCGCGATTTTAAGCTAAGCGATCATTTAAATGTGAGATAAACATATGGCTTAAGTAAACGCAATTTTTAACTCCGCCAAAATGCATCGAAAATTAAACTAGGTACGGGGCTAGTTTAATAAGTGTTTTAGTGTGTGTTTTCGCCAAGTGCACGGCTCATTGCACACTCCAATTGACAACAGCAATGGTGCACATCATTCTCACCCAGTTGGTGTAGCACCGTAAACGCTACAGAAAGCCATAATGTTACTTTTATCGCTTTCGAAGTTGGGTCTAGGGGCTTCATTTCTCACGACAATAACCCTTCATTTCCACAGTCAATTCTCCTGTTTCCTTCAAGGATTTAAGAAATAATGTTTCCAAATTGTCCATAATTGCTTCCTTTGTTATTTACCATGCCAAAGGGGAAACGGTCATGGGAGCAGTGCAATCTTATTAATATATAACTCTTTGATTTTCTATTTTTTAAAAAAAAAATCTTTTTGGAGATTGTATTCTAATATATTAATCTATTTGTTTATGTAATTGTAGATTTGTCTTTTGTTTCGTTGCCCTGCATGACCCTTTATAAGGTCTGTCCTGGGCTAAATGTATTCCTTTATTGTTGGATGCTTTTTAAATGTGGTTGAATAAAAAAGTGATTTGATATATGTGCGCTCAATCATTAAAACACAATACGACCTTTTATACACTCAAGTTAGCGTCTTTAAAAACGACGATGTTACTGGTGTTTAAAGCTTCTGTTTAAATAAGCAAATGGTTAAAAATATTTAAACGCGTTTTGCTTAAACGCAATTTTAAATTACTGCGTTTTAAGCTAAAATCGCGTTTAGCTAAACAAGTTTATGGAATACGGGCCATAGAGTTTAATCGACTGTAGAAATTAAAATATGTTTAGTGAATAATGTATAATGCGGTTGCCTATTAATAAATCGCGAGGTTCTAACTGACATTTTGGGTGTTTGTGAGGAAAATTGTTCGGAAGATTTCACTTGCCTAGCTTTAAAAATAACAGGTTTTAAAAATGCATATTAATGTAAAGCACAATTTCTTTTGTTTTATATTTTTTGATGATCTTAAAACGTCCTTATCTCAAAATGACTAAAATGACCTTGTTATTCCCAGCTTACGAAATGTGTAAATCTTACTGAAAGCTTTTTTTGTGCATATTAGGTAAAAATGAAAGCATATAACTTTTTAGTTAAATGTCATATGTTTTAGCATTGGACTCCCGTAGCTGTTGAACCTGATGGACTGCTTTTTTCTTTTTATCACACGTTTCACAATTGTGGAAAACATAAATATTATTCTATTAGTCTACTTTTCACAGCAAAAACAAAAACGTTCAAAATTGTCCGAGGCAAGATTACAAAGGCAGGGAATTAAGAATCGAATGATACATAAACAACAACAAATAAACAAAATAACCACAAAAAAATGAAAAACCAATAATGATAATAAAAAGCAAAACAAAGGTAAAAAACATAATTAATAAAGATGGAACACTTAAAATCACTTAATTTCGCAAATATTCTTTCCGCTTGTTTTTGTTTTTGCGTTTGTTATTTTCATAGGAATAGGAGAAGCAAAGGGCGAAGAAGGTGAACTGAGGATCGCCAAAGGTGACCGTCCGAGTCAAGGACATATATACCAATACAAAGATGGTGCGTGGAAAGGGTTGTGTTACTGGAATGCACATGGCTCAGGATCTCATTTGGATATACAAATAACATGAATTTTTTGGGAACCGTATGCAGATCTCTTGGATATCCCGGCGCTGCAGAACTCGGTAAAACCAAAGTTGATGGTTCTACCCCTACAGTAGATACTAGATACAAATGTACTGCCAGGACAGAACAATCTCTTTCAGAATGCAAACAAGAACCACTTTCACGATGTGGGAAGACAGTCGCATCTGTAAGCTGCCAAGAAAGTAAGTTCTTTGAGTAAAAAATAATGTTTAAATAATTTTCTTAAACAAAATTAGTTGCGATTTTTGAACCACTTGATACTCTATGTGTAAAAACATGAGCAAAATATATTTTCTTCGAGAGACATCCAAATTGGAGGCCTGAGATTTATACACTGTAGAGAATGTCATTCAGAGCAAACTAAACGGTCATGTTGCATCTTGTAAAGGCTGCCCCAAAAGTTGCTCACCTAGGCTATCACTTGCGCATTAAAAAATAAAAAAATACCAAATCACAAGTTTTCCTTTTCCCTACGAATGATAGGGTAAAAGCTATGCTGTCTTTAATCCTTAATCCATGCTATTTGGTCATGTTTGATAATTTTCTAAAATATTTCTATTGACTTTACGACAAGCATTGAAACAGATCAAAATAGACCATGGATGTCAGTGTCCCGCGTTGAATGCGTGAGTTTTCAAGTAGAAAGGAAAAAAGAATAAAACACTGACACTGTTTTCAAACAGAGATCTTGTATGAAGCATAAAGCTAAACTGTACATAAAACTTATAAAATTATTGAACTAAAAATTAAAACGATGCATGGAAAACGTAAGCTTTTTAACAAGTGACAAACTTCAACATGACAAAGCGGACATTCAACTTGATAAACCGGACCTTCAACATGATAATGCGGACCTTTGTTTGGGTGGGGGTGCGACCCCCCTGGCTACGGCCCTGGTTATTGGCAGCATTTATTATTATTTTTATTATTTCAACCATATTTTAACAGGGTAGCCCAATCAGTAGAAAAACTGCTATAACAGGGGCCCTGTAAGAACAATAGTTCATTGGAGTCAATATGTTCTTTATTTGAGACTCTAGTTCAATACCAATTTTCATAGTTGTGATCAGTATGCCACCTACTTTTGTGACCAAGTTCACCACAAGTGTGACAAGTGACGGGATACTTAAAATGACATTGGTCACTACTGTGATTTGTTAGGCCACAATTAAAGCATGGTTCACGTGATGCTCTCGAGTGATCGCGTCTGGGCTCAGAACAATTTACGTTATCATTTTCAGAGAATCTTTCACGATAACCATCAGTTCTGAAACGATGAAAGTTTTTCGCAGAGTTTTTTGCGTAGGATTTTTGAGTATTAAACCTTAATCGCGTTTGTCCATGTTCACGGTTCCCTTGTTTATAACGTTGAGTATGCAATCCTGTATCAAATGTTCCACGTTTACGAGTCCATTTATCATTGTGTGCATTTTCGCGTGCGTTTTTGCGTCTTTTACGATGAACAGTAATCCAAATGCCATGATCGTGTTCACTCGACTCAGTGTCAGTAGATGATATGTCGCTGCTAGAGGTCGTTTCATTTATTCCTCAGTTGATCCAATGTTATTATTTCTTTTGGTCCTGAATTGTGTTGTATGTACGAGGGGGTTCACTACGCACTGTTTATTTTTCTGAACTTTGACTATTTCAGCTATTGGTTTCGTCTCAAGCAAATTATTTTGCAGTTCTCAATGTTTGTGCTGTTCAGGCATTGATTTCGTCGCCAAGCTGTGAGTTGTTATTGTATTATTTAATTCTCTTATGGGAGAAGGTACAATCTTTACCAGCGTCACAGCACCAGTTGCTCGTCCTTGCTGGTCGTCTTGTAAGGTTGGACACAAGCTAGGTGATATTCCTTACGACCTATAAAACATGTAGATGTCGATTCCCCATCATTTGTAATGCCATTTGTGGTACTACAATATTGTGATGGGGTTTTCACAAATGTCAAGTTTGTTCTGGTTTCGCTGGAGCATTTTTTGCATTAAGCCCCAAGAGAAGATACATATCTCTCAAGATCCATTTTTCGTTATCATTACTTTCTTTAATTACGACCCGGGTTTTGGGATTAACAGTTGGGTTTTTGAGTCTGAAGTCGCATCAGCAGATGGAGGTGTCGCAAAGGCAAAGATCACTTTGTCGAATTTTAACTTCTTTACCCTTATTCAATTTGCAACCTCACAAGTAGGGTAATGATTTGCCATGTCTGGAGCTCACAGTTCCTAGGGCCAAGTTTTATTCATTAATTGGCAAACACACTAACACAACCCCGCAAAGTTGAGATGATAAATTTTATTTTTGCACAAACAGTCTGAGAATGAGAATATCCATCCACAGTATATCTTAGCGATGTGCCCACAGTATGATCAGTTTGGTATGAAAATCTTTATGAATTTAGAAATACCGGTAATTGGATTCTATTGACCCTGTGACCTATTTTTTGTTGGATAACGTGTAAACTAAGCATAAAATATAGGGCAACTAATTCCTTATTTCAATCCTTAAGCGAGTGAAACAAGTTGTACCACATATTACCGAACAAAGCCACTTTTAAAACCAAATTTGACTTTTTGCACTATGTACAGTTTTTACCCATAACCCGAAACTATAAGCCTTAGAAATAATTTATACCTTTTTGGAATCCTATTAACCAGACAAACATCAATGGTGTAATTTTTCAACATATCGGAACATTTTAAAATTGTGACCCCTGTAAATAACTTAGAAACCCAAGCTGGGGTCCATAAAGGGGGGGTTGGCAAGTGCTTCCATCAATTTTATAAATTACAAATGTCTAAAGTACTTGTGTGCAAAAAATCAAATTTTAATCCGGAAGTGCACACGTCTTTCACTACAGTCCCCTGCTATAAAAGAATTATATCGATTTGGATCATTTACATGTTTTTTAATGAAATTTTCTATCTCTGAGGCACTTACGTCTAAAAAGTGCAATAAACTCAAATGGCGTCCGATTCTAGAAGTTTGGGGAAGAAGGCTTTGAAGATGTTTTTCATAGTTTGAAGGGTGCTAAATCAGAATTTTTGTTGGTCCAACCTCGGGGAAATTTTGGGGGAACTTTGTACAATAAGGGGGTAAAAATTTTGTACAGTGTATTAATTTGGAAATCCAGTCAATTGTGTTTACATGTACAACCAATGTAATTCTGGTCTCATTATAAGGATAAAAAAGGTATAATTTGTCCAGGGTTTCCGACATTTAGTTAAACAGGTACAGCCCTATTAGGTTCAAGGTCATCCTGGGGGTAAACGATTCCCAGTGCTGTTCGCTCCTGGGTGTAAACGTACCCAGCGCTCCATTTGACACCCACTGGTGTCAAATGTTCGCTTGCCTATATCGAGGGTTGACAAACAAAGGACTAACTCCTTTTAGGTGATTTTGAGGTTTGGTACCAAAAATATGTAACACCTACAGATTCTGAAAACCATGAAGGCTTAACTCAAGTCTACTTCCTATTGCTATAAAGCAAAATAAAACTTCACCGCATCTGCACAGGTGCACACTTTGGTTACTAACAGAAAGCCTTAACCCGAGTTACGACTTTCTGATTTTAAATGTATTTGGCCACCAAACTATGAGTTGAGGCTTCATAGCTTGCATCACTTGCGAATTTGACAAAAGCTTTTTTTAGCTCCCTATCCACTTATAGTGATGGTTTCTTTTAAAACATTCCAAGGGATGGACATGCTATTAAAACATCTGATGAAATAATGTGGTCTATCATAGGCATGATTGAAGATGTAACATCCCCCCCCCCACAAAAAAATTAACTTTTTTCAGTTACCGTAAGAAAGACGTAACTCAGCACTTACAGCAAAATTGAGCACATTTTTTGAAGAGCGCCCCCAATTTTCAAAATTTGATATTTGCCCCACAGTTTAGGTGGTAATTGTCTAGGGAAACTATACCTGCGAACGAGAATGAGAAAAAATGCGATTATCACAAAAATAAGCGATTGTAATTAGAATGGGATCCCAGATTGGACTTAACGGCGAAGCTGCAAATGCTACGTTACCGTCCAGTGTCAATGATGTGAAATAGTGCCACCTCGAGAAAATAGACTTCTAACTTGGCTTGCTGAACATTTTTAAAAAAACTACTGGATGAGCGTAGACACGTACATGGCGCTATTCCCGGCTATTCACATTGGAGGGACGTTTCCAGCAGCCGTTTTATTATCGGGGATCCCCGATAATAATGTATTCTAGATACACAAAAGTCCTTCGTTTGTGGACACATAGACATTTTCGAGCTTAACCATTCCAGGTATAGTTTACCGCCAGGTACAATGCAATCGTGTACAAATCTCCAAATTTTTGACAAAGTGGGGGCGCTCTTAAAAAAATGTGGCTAATACTTGCTTTAAAAGAAATATTAAGAATTTCTTAATTCTGCTGTTCCTAATTAAAAATTGGTCTTTGGTTTACTAAAGTTTAAATGTTTGACTTACAGTACCCATATTGACCGCCTTCTATGAGATGTTTACATTTTGAGTGTAATGAATAGATTGCCGTAGTGGAAAATATTAAAACACCCACATTTCTCAAAAGCATGTATTTTGAGTTAGGCTTCTGATTGTCAACCCTCGATATATCAATGTTGTGGCATTGGGTTTCGTAATTCATGGGCAAATGTAACATGGTCTGCAGGTTCAAATTGTATACAAGAGCTGTCACCAAGGATTGAAATTATATTCTGCTTCAGTATGACCCAGGGCAAATAATTGAACACTGGGTCAATAAAATATGAGCCAATCGGATTTTGTTTTTTGCCCCAGAATGACCTTGAACCTTATCAGGGCTGTAGCTAGAACTAAAGGTGGAAACCTATACAAACTATACCGTTTCTTTTAATCTATAATAAGACAAATACATTGGTTGTACATTTAAACACAATTTGACATGATTTCAAAATTTATCCCCTTAGTAATTTACCCCCTAATTTTACAGATTCCTCACATTTCCAGAGGTTGGATCATCCCTAACAATTCTGATTCAGCAACCTAAAACTGATATAAAAAACATCTTCAATATACTTCTTCCCCACACTTCGAGAATGGGATTATCGTTCTTACCCTACTAGTACAGGAGAGCGGTCTGATCGATTTGTTCATAACCAATTGAATTAAAACAGACAGACCTCAATTGAAAGTCTCGGTATTTCAACGCTGCATTTATATATTACCCCTCATTGATGCACGCGTAAACACTGAAATCAAAACAAGGTCAACGAATCAATTGTTCGTATGAAAGTGCCTTGAAGCACCCTAATCGTGAATGGGTCGCCGTAACAGTTTCAGAGTTCAAGGTCACTATTCCCTGGACCCAGTTTGTTGTCGTGTGCCAATAAAAACAGTGTGTAAATGAATAAACAATCAAAAGAAGCAATATGTTTTTCAAGTTGGGACCCAATGATCTTGTTGGGTCCTATGATGAATAACAACTTTTCCTTCGTATGATTTTTTCGAAAGCGCATATTTTTGGAAATAATTAATAAAAACCGGAAGTCTAAGTTAATTTGAACGGACAGTAGAACGGAATTTCCCAAAAAGCTTTGTAATTAGAAAAGAGTCATATTTGTTTATGCATTGAGATCAAAACAGATGCCAAAAATAGGTGTTTCCCATGATTCGTTAGATGAGATGAGCAATGACAATGATGTTCAATTTGTCAGTGCTGCTTGGATATGTTTATGCATAAAGAGGGTGCCAATATTCTATTTTAGACAATGGGACATACTATGTAAAATATTCTGTGTGTCGTTTAGTTGTGGATCTCTAGTATTGAAGATCAGGGCGGTACATAGTATCAGGGGAGGACGTGATATACAGTGTGTCTCAAAATTAGGGTGCGTGATTCTTATGACTTGCGCCCTCTTTGGGATCCTCAACCGTGCATTTTTGTTGCCTTCTTATCCTGCAAAAAATTAGAAACTTCCATCGACACCATATGCAAATATTGGCAGTTATGCAAGATCATGCCGATGGGATGTTGCCAATTGGATTTACACGTTGGAATGAGGGGAAAAACTTGGGCTGAGCATTATGCTTTTTGGTCTGAAAAGCCATAAGGATCTTTAGAGAGCATCAATTAAAAGTCGTACAGATTGAAATTCTTGTGACCAGAGAAAAAATTTAGTGTTTTCCCCTACAAAATAAAAGCATTCTTAATTATGCCTGTATGGAGCTTTCATGATCCATATGTAACCTACGCGAAACCTATATACTTAAGCTCACCTTCAGAATGTCGACCCTCATGCGGTTTTTTTTTTTTTTTGTTGTGTAAGTCAAAGTGTGAAATTATTCCGTGTATGTGCTTTTCCCCCCTTCCCCAAGTTGGTCAGTTGATGGGTAAATGGGGTTAAAAGTTTTAGCAATAGCAATTATTGTTGAAATATGGCGTACAACAAACTTGTATGAGGGAAACTCTAAAGGGAGGTAGGTGTCATGAAAGGTCATCTTGACAGGCCCGTACAGCAGGGGGGTGTGTGGTGGTCAGACCCCTCAAAATCAACAAAAGGAAAATGGGTCCACTTTTTTTTAGGGCTTCGAAAAAAAATGTCTCTAAAATAGTTGTCTGACTCAGGACCCCTTTGTGCTAGTGTATTGCAATCTGTGATGTCTGGTTAGAGAGCTATTGGTTGAAGATCAGCCCACGTTCCCCTCCCACCCACTACCTAAATGTGTAAATTTCATTGGCAGAAGGTTGAAACGACATGATCGTGTAAACTGCGGATATTTGCCTACGGTGTTGATGGAAGTTTCTAAGATGATAACTTGACTAGACTACATGATGAAAACAAAACATTCACCGTTGAGGGCGCATAATCACGGGGGGAGAATCCGCATAGAAATCCTATAGCGCGAATAACAAAATTCGCTGGTTATTTTCGAACCGTTTACAAAAGGGCACGCAGCACGCGTAAGAGAACGCACGTCGCAAAACTCATCATGCGTGATTCAAGGGCTGTACGCGATGAATTGGGCAGGAGGAACGCACAACCTCATTCCCTGACGGTGATCAAGAGCTAAAGGAATCAACAAAGCGAGATAATATAATTGAAGCTATACATATTGGTAGCTTTAAAAAATAGTTAGTAATTCCATCCTTTGAAGATAAAAGGGTTTTTGACTTAGGGATTAAGACTTAAAACGCGGGGCGTTAGTTTTTCTTTAAACACGAAGACCTTATATGATTCTTTAATTTCCCCCCAAACTTCCTCAAATCGAGGCAAACTGTCGGCGTTTGTAGGAAATGTCCCTTCTGGGTAAAGTGAGTTGTTAACATCTGATTATTACCCCAGTTAATATTTTTATTCTCTGTGCTTTGTATCAATATTCCTAAAACATTTTTCAAGAAACTTAACCAACTTTTTTATAAATTTATTTGGAGTGGTGGAAACGATAGAGTTAATCGAAATTTGGTATGTAATGATTATGATAACGGGGGACTTAGGATGATTGATGCATTACCCTTTTCGCATTCCTACCGAAGTCCGAATTTGTTTATGTCCGAAGGCGTACTCTGCTACTTAACCAATTGTTGACAACAAAGACGGAAAGATATACTATCGATTGAACAGGCAATTGCTGAGTGATAAGTATTGTAAATGTTATATTTTTGACAGGCCTTTTTAATTTTTAAAACAATTGCGAGATTGTTAAAAATGTCAACATCCAAACTTTTCCCCAAAACCAATGCTTTTGTTATTTGTTTTAGCCTTTACAAAAATAATATTTGAACTTTCTCATGGCCTTTTAAACTTCTAAACTTTCCATTTTTTTTTTTTTTGGTCTGTTTGTTTTCCTCTTTACTGAAAATTGGGTTATAATCTTCTTGATCCTGAGTATTCTAATGCGTGGAAGTCAATTGAGTTGGCTGTTTTACACAAATTCCACTCTGATACCATTATTTTATGGAAATCAGAGACTGCAAATTCTGTTTTAAATACCCTATCTAACTGTCAGTTGATTGAAACTGTTAAAATTTGGTACTCTTACAAAAATAAAATTAAGAAGAATTTAGGTTTAATTGATTTCCATTACCAAGATCCAATTTGGTGGAATAAAAATGTTCGTCTAAAATCTAAAACCTTTTTTAACTACAATGTCTGCATGGGATGAAAAGGCGGTAAGGCATCCACACAATTTCTGATCTTGATAGGGGATATAATATTATTAAAACCTTTGAAGATTTAGTTATTGAATGTGATATCCCTATTAGTGATCGAAGAAAATATAACTCTCTTATAAATGGTTTGAATTTTGACTGGTTTCGGAACCCCAAGAATATCCAAGAAAATATTTTTGAGAAAATTGTTTCTTCTCTTCTGGAAATTGACAAAGTCTCTAAGTATGCCTATTCTATTTTGAGAGATCAATTTTCATCTGATTCCATTGAAGCTAAATGGAATGAATGTTTTAAAATTGATGAAGAGATTGATTGGAGTTGTATTCACCAAAGTAACTTTAAATGTGCTATAGAAACCCAATTAAGATCAGATCCTTCTATTTTAAAATCTTCCATAGGGCAATTTGCACTAATTATTTCCTTCACAAAATTGGCAGAATGAAATCCCCTAATTGTTCTTTTTGTGATGAACTTCCTGAAACCATTCTGCACTTTTTATGTGAATGCAGAAAAGTTTCTCCATCATGGAATAATATTTGTACATTTATCAATAACAAAACTGGTGAAATGTTTGAATTTTCTAAATTTGATTTCATGTTTGGTATTAGGGATAAAAGCCAACATGACATTTGCATTAATTTCTTATTTCTATGTTTGGGTTTTCTGTGGTGCATTTACTAAATTATCTTTTCAATTACGTAAAAGACGACATTTTGGTTTATTAACATCCGTTTTCTTTTTTAAACTGTAAAATATGCGTTCACTCAAAATATGTTTAAATTTAATATTAACTTTTCAAATTCTCTGTTATTAACCTCAGAATACACCCCTTAACCTTCCCGTGATATAGGGGTACGTTCCTCTTTAACTTCCGCTGAAAAAAATGCAAAAAAACAGACGACGCCGCCAATCTCAAGATGGTATGCTGTTTATACCCCTCAATCAGATGACTTTCACTACGCCCTGTCCATGCAGTTTCAAAATCATTTGTATATGATGTGATCGTCATTTGGGAAATTTGATCCCCTAAATCTATACCCTATATTGTTTACCAAAATGAAAACAAAAGGACAAAACAAAAGCCTTATACGATTTGGCATGCTTTCCTTAATTTCGAACATGCATCACTATCAGTGATATGCTAAATCTGAAAATAAAAAAAAATCATAAAAAATCAGATTTTTGCATGTCTGTAACAAGTACAGATGTCCTAACATACCCTGCAAATCATATAAGACTAGAAGCAAACAAATAAGAACAAAATCGGATATTCTAGTCATTACTGTCCGTAGGAACACTTATTACAACACCTAAACGAATGGAAATTCATATCTTTGAATACTGCCGTTTTTTCCCTTTTCTGTCAATTCTTCAGTTGGAAAAGGTAACTTATGAAAATTCCACAAACATATTCTTCACTTTTAAGTTATTCCTGCAACTTTTAATTATTTTTTAACCCTTTCACTGTGTCTTTAAAGAAATAAAAAAAAAAAAAAAACTTCTGGCCTATGAACCCAACAGAAAAAGGATAAAATTTAGCACTTCCTTGTTTGTATTGACTGGAAAAACTAAATGCTGTAAACACATGTATGCGTGAGCGTCAGTCATGTCGCGTTTTAATCAGCGTAACGGAGCAACAGCGTAACGCGAACATTGCGCCAAGTGACACTACGCGTTCAGTTCATGAATAATCATTGGAGGAAATTTTTCCTCCGGCTAATACAGGGGGTATAGGATGGGCTTAGTGCGCAACCAAGTGCGTCGTGCTTCGTTCGATTTGGCTACGGGCCGATCTAGCGCTTCGCGCTTTTAATATATATGAGAATCGCAGCACATATTTTTGAGACACACTGCATACCACAGGTGCTGCATGTGCAAGCTATTTCTTCGATGCCAAATGAGCTTCAGAGTTTGGAATCAAAATGAATCCCAGTTTATTGCCCTAAGAGTGGACATTAGGACAGAAGGACATTAAGTGGTGATGCTTGGATGGCACTACAGAATATTAACGTCGTCGAGGGAAAACCCGTCGTCTTGAACTGCTGGAAAAATAAGTTATATACATGACTAATAAGATTCCCATGGCAAATATTTATCTTGATTTTTTATTGCATGCCATTTTGGAGTCGTCGCTGCGAGGGCATATCATCATTAAACTGCATCGCATCTTTTAACTCTTTAGTAGACATTAGTATCATGTAAAATCATTGAGTCTAATATAATTCTATTGTAAATGTGTTTTAAAACAAAATTCCAAATTCTTGAACCAATCTGATTAAAATCATTAAATCAGTTTTGTTGTATTCAGATCTTTTGTGCACAAGGCTGATATGTTTGTGTTTGAAGGGTATTTTTTTACCTTTGATGTCCACGAAAGAAGAAACTCTAAGCTATCCTGTGGTTCCAAATTTATAAGAATCAGATTTAGAGTAAGGAAAAGTTCATTATTAGTCAATCAATCAAAGACCCACACAACCAAGCAACTAACCAACCACCCACCCTATCTATTGCTGTAATATATTTCGATCCATTTAGTTGAGTTGTATTTGATTTAAAACCTGATACATTGTCTTATCGTTTCCATATCCAGTTGATTACTGCAAAGACGTAAACTGCCAAAATGGCGGGAGCTGCATTACTGAATATGACAGTTATAGATGTATCTGTCCAGATTTTTACAGCGGTGTATTTTGTGAAGAAGGTAATTCCCTAACACACATGCATACATTTGTAAAGCGCATATATATATACATATATATATATATATATATTATATATATATATATATAATATATATATATATATATATATATATATATAATCTGTGTGTGTATGTGTGTGTGTGTGTGGGGGTGTGTGTGGGGGTGTGATTCAAGCTACTTCAACCTCTTGTGAATTACGAAATACTGTCATGAAGAACTAAATACAAATATGTGTGAGAAATTGATGACAGCTGTGGAATGAACTTGCTGTGGACGGGACTCGAACCCACAACCTTCCGCGCTAATCAATGGTTAGTGACCGCCTAGTTTTAATACTTATAAGGAGCAGAAATCGTAAACAAACAAAAGTTCTTCATATAAAGTTGACCGATTTGGAATATTCTCTTGGGATCTTGTTTCTATTTTAGTTACATGTATTTCATTTTTTTAAATCAAAATAAAGACACTTTATTTAGAAGTTGGATATCACAGGACCTTGCGTCTTGGCGAGAATTAATTAGTACTTATTTTATATTTTTAAAGAAGAACACAAATGAACCTAGCCTCATGAAATTTGATATTTTTTTTTTTTAAAGTTTGTTTTTTTTTTGTTATAAAGTGACAGAGAGTGGATCAATGAATGTTTGAACTTTTGCTAAAGTAGAGAAAGGTTACATGGACCACAACATTGATCTTTTTTTATTTCGTTTATTACTGTAACATATAACATTTATTGCTATACTGAAACCATGCAAGATGCTTCTCCTGTGTTGTCGTGATCAAAAACTTAAGAGTTCATTTATTTTGAATTTGTATTTGTCATCTAGAGTACCCATGCGAAAGTGACTGGAAATACCATGATGGTCGCTGCTACAAATTTGCTGTATACGATGCAACCACATATGATGATGCGCAACAAGAGTGTGGACGTTCAAATGCAACTCTTCTTGTAATAAAGGACGATGCTGATAGAGAATTCATTTACGGTAATTTTATGATCCACGAACATGTGGGTAGAGCATCGGATTGTAGAATAAGTTGTGCGTTTTACAATCTCTGAATTTGACACTTAGTTTTAGGGCATGTCCCAAGAGAGATTTTGGGTTCCTCGTGTGTCTCGGTGAGGTGGAAATGAAATATTACAAAGGGGGTTAAGCTTGAATTTGCTCTTGTTAAAACTTAAAATGTATATCAAATTGTTTCGCTGGTTTAAGATTTCCAATCTATAGTTTGAAAATGTGAGCTACGGGTCTCCCAAAGAAGTTGTTCAAGCAGATGAACTCCAATTTCTCGAAAACCTGTTATCCAGGTATTCTATCTTTTATAGGCGACGTTATTTAAAGCCTTGTGTATAATAAGAGTAAATGCCATGGTAATCCACCCACGTTAAAAAACCTCGTATTACCAAGGGGGGGGGGGGGGTTCCAACCCCTAGTGGAACTTCGCTCCGGTGCGCTAAAATGCCAAAAATTTTCGCAAAAGCTTCTATGTAATCGTTCTCTCATCCTTTCCACGAGAGATTTTGAGGCACCGAACTTTGTTGTCAAAACAGTAATTTCATATAGATTAGACACTCAATAGATTTCTTACCTTGTCTTTGGCTACAGAAACTCTTAAAAGAGGAGAAAAACAGTGATTTTGATTTGCTTATATTTCAATATAAAACATAGGCTGAATTTCGTATTTGCTCCTATCATCATACGAAATTAGAAATTTCAAAATTTTTGTACCAAAGAAAACATGCTCAACTTTACTCCTTTCAGTGGGGATATTTTTGATAAAAGCTTTTACAATCAGAGCAAAAATCAGTACTTTCGATTTTTTAGGGTCACCTGATATGTGAAATCTCTCGTTGCACCTTTAAGCGAAAACAATGTGAAGGTAGCACCTTCACCGGGGTTAGGGTATGCCGTCAAAGTTGAAGGGTGGGGGGGGGGTGGTTGCCAACAAAGGATATTTTGTGGTGCATTTTTAAATATATAATGCACCGTATGGTCTAAAACTCTATGGTTTATGTAAAACTAGCCAATTGCCATCATTTAGAGCTAAAAAAAACCCATGAAAATCCGATATCCTATGTTTTTTAGCGCAAAATTCGATTTCGCCTATTTTCTGTGGAAAATGCCAATTTTGGCGACTCGCGGATTTGATGACGTCATTATGACGCCATACTGTATGTTGGTACTATTTTGTTTATCAGTGAGAAAAAGAGGAGAACCATAGCTATCCACTGGTATCAAAATCATAGCATCGGTGCTTTATAACGAATTTTCGAGGGGGAGGTGGTAACCACCCCCCCCCCCCCTGGCAAACCGTGTTACAAAAAAGGCTTGTGTAGCGAGGGTTAGCAGGGATATAAGATTATTTAAAGAACATGTTTCACCCAGTCCAATGGGATTTTTACAACACAGTGATATTGCTAACATCAGATAGTTTCTTGTGCTCATCTTATGCATTGACTAAATGAGAACCTCAGAACCTGAATATGCTAATTAATCTAGTGTGTACTGACATATATTTATAACAATAACATTTATGCTGGTAATATACATTCTAAGGGTTTACCTGTTGAAATTCGTATGGTCGGAGGATATGCGTATAAATTGAACAGATTTCAGGAACGGATTATACTAAAATGACAGGTTTTGTCATCTTAGCTTAGTTCTAATGAAAATGAACGGTACGTTCTTCCAATTGGGTTATTTATAAACCTTCACGGACAAAGACGAGAAAAGTCAAGAAAATCGTATCGTTGTTTATACACACCTACCTGCACATGGAGAGTAACAAGATACACCATACACAATGTTTCCATTTGTGCTGAGCATAATGTTTAAAATGCGTAGGTATGCATGTTGATTGATTCTAATGCCTATTTACAATTAATATATCTAAAAAACTAATATCCTTAGCATTTGCTGTTACTATCATCATGGTATTGCCATGCTACAGCAATGCTTCAAAGCCACTGATGAGCAGTCATTCCAATGTGTGAACTCGCTCACCGACAGCGGAGTGGGTGGTAAAAATTATGCAACTGTGAAAAATTCCATGTGAATTGGTTGAAAAAATATAGCAATAATCCATCATAATCTCTGGCCTTGTGGGGGATTGTTATGGTTTTTGCAGAATATACGAAGCGTATAAATTCTCCATGAAAATGAAAGTCATCGCTTATAAAGAGAAGTCAAAATGGGTACTATATTTGGTATCAATTTGAAGGGAAGATGTGGTGATTCATAAATAGCATTTGGTTGAAAATAAGTGGTGCACTGTAGTTGAGAGAGTAGATTGAAAACATCACCCACCCACTAGCTCCACAATGAGAAGTTTTTTAAACAGTTTTGCCACGGATCGGCAGGCCTCTGACTCAGTTTGGAAGCTCCGCGGTTGGGAATATTACCAGCACTTCGACAGTGAAGGGACATAAAAACGGGGCCCAATAATGCAGGGACACACAGCAAACAGTTCTGCCATGCTTCTGCGAAGTCTGGTGACGTATGAGATGGCAGAAAATATGGCAGATGGCATTGGATAGCAGAACAAATACGGTTGACGCAATCGTACAATGGTGGTGCCCTGGGTTGAGAATGGGAAACACCGCTCACGTCATCAAAACCAGCGCCCAATTCTGGCCAAATTCGCAGGGAGCAATTCCTAGTCAGAAAAAAGTGCTTCAAAGTCCACTTGTCTCTCGTTGTATTCATCATCATATCATAACTATATCACAGTAGAAATGTAAAAAACATATACAATTTAAGCCAGGCCACCTCATTCGTCACTTAGACTTCTCTTTACAACGGTGTTGAGAAAATTGAGTTTATCCCGCACGTGCCAGCCTTTTGGGGGACACATCTGTATGGTTGTAGGTGGGGGTAACCTTGCTCACACAAATAGCCCAAAAAGGTCAAGTCTGGTAGTACAGGGTGAAAAAGCATGATTTGTTTCCGAGGTAGAGGGTCAAAAGGCTATAGGCACCCAATGCCGACTTCAGACCTATTGGCCGCATAACGTGATAAGTAGAAATGGTCTGAAAACTATTTCTTAGTCCATTGTATTACCTTATGAATACTTGCTTATGTTTTACCCGAGTCTGGACAAACGGTATTTTTAACATCTGTACACCAAAGACTGACTTTTGGCTCTTTTCAGCATTACACTCCCACTCCAAAACATAGTATTGGATATTTATTAAGGTAGAAACATATAATTACATTAGATTTAGAGCAGTCAAAAACATTTGGACCACCATAGTAAACGTTACACACTCCTGGGGCCATACGCAGGGTCAGTGCGGGTCCTCCGGCAGACATTCAGATTTGCAAAAGTTATATTTTTTCTCCGAATTTTCCGGTTCAGATATTGGTATCTCGTTCGTTGATAAAAACCTTCTGGGCTGCCGCGTATATTTGTGATTTTCATCACCACCACATCACCATGTTTTGAAAGCAGATGCATTGTTTAAGGAGCCGTTACAAATAAAGGGTGGTTCAATTGCAGTCTCCTTAGAACGTCTGGTGTATGTGACATGGATACAGAAACCGAAGCCACCATAAAGACTGGCAACCTTGCTAAGTTGTTGTTTTATTGTTACTATCAATGTGTAATTAAGGTAAGTTAGGAACATAATTATCTTTTGCATCTACGGGAATTTGGCAACACTACATTCTTAAGTTGTTATATAATACAAAATGTGATTTGAGGTTCTCGAAAAAATACAAGCCTACGCTCGATTTAAGAAAAAGAATTTTAAAATGGTACACCAGCTAAATCATTATTAATACTGATTATCCCGCATCAGCAAGAAGAAATAGTAAAAGGTAGTGCTTCCAAAGTCACTATGGAAAGTCTAATGAATATTTTCTCAAATGTCAGAAAATACTGTATATCCAATAAGCAGACATACCAATTATTTTGTAGCAAGGGCATGAGCTGTCACCATTATGGCCATAAAAGTCAGTTACTTATCACCCCATGTATAAGTCATCAGTGCTCTCGATGTTATGAATAAAGTACGATACTAAGTTGGTCTAATACCAATATTATATATATATAGTTATATCATATATATATATATATAATAGATATAGATATAATATATATATTCCCGTAAGTACTTAACTCTCGTACTTGGAAATTTTCCACGTTGATTGAACCTGACGATTGAGATTTCGAGTGGCGCTCCTCCATGACTTAGAAATTTTTCTGGTTAATTAAGTCGTTTTTTGAACGGCATTCAGCGAAGACCGTCTCTAAAGTAACGGCACTCCAGGTTGAAGACAAGGAAAAGCGACGCTCTGGACGTAGTTATTTTTGAAAAGTCTTACATACCGTGGCCCGGCTAGGGGACTTTTCACAAAGATCTAGGGAGGACTTTCCGCTGACCAAGGAAGCGGTCCGCTCTGGACTTATGGTTATTTTTGAAAAGTCTACATACCGTGGCCCGGCCTAGGTTGACTTTTCACCAAAAGATCTAGGGCGACTTTTTCCGCTGACCAAGGAAGATGTCCGCTCTGGACTTAGTTTTTATTTTGAAAAGTTACAGACCGGGGCCCGGCTAGGTGACTTTTCACCAAAAGATTTAGGGCGACTTTTACGCTGACCAGGAAGCGGTCCGCTCTCTGGACTTAGTTATTTTTGAATAAAGTCACATACCGGGGCCGGAGGTGATTTTTCATCCAACGATCTAGGGCGACTTTCCGCTGACCAGGAAGCGGTTCCGCTCTGGACTTAGTTTTTTTCTGAATTGGACGTAGTTCCTAGTTTTTTCTGAACTCTGGATTAGGTTCATTTTTGAAAGGTCGAGATGCACTACCCTCTATAGTGTACGTTATGGCGCGGCCCCTTTTCTATCCTTAGGGAGCAACTTCATAGCGATTGGCCCAGAGTACTTACCTCAACTTACTGTGTGAGTTGCTGCATAAACTATGGCCATGATCGCATTCTTATAAACATTTAGATATGAAACCTAAAACACCCAATCCTAAATAGGTTTTGCCGAAACCGGTAGGTAGCCAAACAATTTATTATAAAGCTACCGGGTCATTTCTTGGGGAAGGATGCTAAGACTACCGCAATGTTTCGGCATACAATATGACTCGGTCCCAACCCCTGACCTCTAACCGGTCACAACCGCTGACCTTGAGACCCGGGCAAGTGAAACCCTGACCTTTGACACGCTAACTGACCCATCACTTGGACGGTAACTAAGGGGCGACCCCGCAGCCTGTTAAGGCGCGTGCTGTTTTACCGTAATGTTGTGGCCCAACCACTAACCTTTCACCCGCTTCGCAACCCGACCTTGACCCGGCTAACTGACCTCTCATTGTTGACCGTAACGAACGGGCGGGAACCGCACGCCTTTAAGGCGCGTGCTGTTTTACCGTAATAATGGGCCTATTGCATGAATTTGTCCTAACCACTAACCTTTCCCCGGTCGCCAACCCCTGAACATGGACCGGGCTAACTGACCCCTCACTGGACCGTAACTAAGGGGCGACCGCACGCCCGTTAAGGCGCATGCTGTTGTACCGTAAATGTGGGCCTATTGGATGAATCTGTCCCAACCACTAAACCTTTACCCGGTCGCAACCCCTGACATTGACCCGGCTCTAACTGACCCCTCACTTGACCGTAACTAAAGGGGGCGACCGCACGCCTTTTTAAGGCCGCGTGCTGTTTTTACCGTAATGTTTGGCTATGCATGAATCTGTCCCAACCACTAACCTTTTACCGGTCGCAAAACCCTGACCTTGACCGGATAACTCCCACTCACTTGACCGTCCGTAACTAAGGGGCGAACGCACGCCTTTTAAGGCGCGTGCGTTTTTACCGTAATGTTGGGCATATTGCATGAATCTGTCCCAACCACTAACCTTTACACGGTCGCAACCCCTGACCTGAACCCGGCTAACTGGACCCCCCTCCACTTGACAATAAGGGCCGGCCGCACGGCCTGTTAAGCGCGTTGAAGTTTTACCGTTATAATGTTCGGCTTACAGGTCTATTTAATTAACCCTATTGCTAATTAGATGGGAAATTTGTTGTTTTTAATTTGTGTCTGACAAATGTAATTGTATTGGAATTTTGGGCAGGGAATTGTGTCTTCTTTTGAATTAAGGGCTTCAACATCTGTTGTTTCACAGACATTTATGATAAGGTTATTTTGGTGTTGCTGGTTAGTATTCGCCTGCACTTCTGTGGTAGCAATAGCTCCAGGCTGCAAGTCATGTATGGTAGCAGTAGTTGTATTTGGAAACTGGTTTTGGTTTAAATCAACCACCACGGGCGCAGGGGAACCTATATTTCCTGGAGAGGATAGGGCACAGCCCATTCAGTTCCTTGGCGGGTACAGGATCCAAATACCGGTCGGTTGATGAAGTCCTTCCCATGTGGGTTTTATTGGCAAGGTTCCAACAGTACATGTAGGCTGGACTTGTGTGGTGAGCAGCAGTGAAGCGCTAGCGATTGCGGGTGGACTGGAGCGGTAGCAGTAGCTAGATGAGAGATTGAAGTTACAAGTTTTTGATGTTAGTGACTGTAAGACAGGCCGGCGGTCGAAGGGTTTAGGGCAGATCAGCTTTGCTTAGTACAAGGGTTCGGTCAAGACAAAAAAAAAGATGGTGCTCTCTTAACATCTTGTGTAACATTAAAGCGATCTTAAATGTAATAGTCAGTAGTTCAGTGGTGCACTAATCGCTCTGCACAACACTGTATGAGTCGGCCTTATAGTCAATGTGAGAACTACAGCGGTTGTGCAGTGGTGTTTTCGGCACAACGTTGCGGGCACGTTCAATGTCATTTGTCCGAGTAAGTCAGCGGACAAAGTTAGCCAGGCAGGGTGCCTATCATTCGGCACAAACTTCCCTTAGGCGTCCGTCTTTCGTCAAATTGCTGGCGACAACATGCATGCTGTTTTGGACCGCGAGCTGGTCGCTCAATTCAAAACAGCAAAAAGTGAACAACGAGAGGAAGAGGAAGCGATGGTATCCGAAAAAGCACTCCACCCGCCAGGAGCGAGATGCACCCGGCACGTTCTGCACCCGAAACTTAGTCCGCTTCGCCCTTCCAGAAGCAGTCGTTCTTCCGAGTGTCTGGCAACTCCGAACAGGGGGCCGGAATGCCCTCTTCCTAAATCCAACCGCTCATGGCCCGGCCCTATTGGTGGAGGCATTGCACTTACTACAGGTCGATTAAGGGGGGGGGGGGGGGGGGGGGAGGGACTGGACCGCCGGCCGAAAACAGGCCAATGAGCTCCACGGCCAGTTTGAGGATAAAACCTCGATGGCGAGCAATTTTATCAGAAGCCGGGTTTTGCGCCGCATGGTGGACACGATTGTAACAAAACCAGCATTGGACCCGGCTGATTATCGGACCAAAGAAGTAAAGCACATGCTTCCACAGTTGCGACTCTTTCTCCAGCAGGGTTGTATGCACGTAACTGACAGCTTTGTCAACGCCGCTCCTGACTTGTTGTATTCAACAATTACGGCGGAGCGGCCGATAATGTGCGCCTCTTTCTAGGCCTTTGGTGAGGCCGAAAGCGCCGCTATCTATCGGGAATCATTGGAATCGCGGTACCCGTTATGCGCAGTTGAAAGTAGTGGCACAACCTTGATGTCTTTCCACTGCGTGAACGTTGTGCGCCATTTTGCCGAAATAAAAAGCGTACCACGCAGGGTCTTATCCAGGGTCTTGATGACATCGGCTCGGGGGTTTGTGCGGCTATCTTGTGAGAAGTCAGTCGGCTGTGCCCGTGTGTTATTTCCTTTCACGGCCCCCCGTTAGATTTAGGTATCGCGCTCCCAACAGTTCCTGGGCTAATTGAACGGATCCGTACAACTTGTCTCAGTAAATTTGATGGGAAACTTGTTTGTGGTGACTCGATTGTCACGTCTGTAGCGGATACCACGACTTTTCCGCCGTGTGTTGAAGGTGATGGAAGAAAAGTTGGCACATGTATCCAGTGTCCAATTCGCATAATGCGTACATTCTGAAGCCCTGGCTGGTGGTTTGGCTTGTCGCATTCAGAATGGTTCGGCAGCCAAACCGTCCGTATCCCCTTGTACGGCACCATGCCTTCATCGAGAGCTAGTTGCGGGCTTTGCAGTATATTTCTCCTGGCAGTCCGATGACAGTGTCCCGGCGGACTGGACTCTATCCAGCGGTTGCTTTCGGATGTAATTGAAACTTATGCTCTTTTCTTCCTGAGTGTCTGCAATCCATCTCTTTGGGTCTGTAGTCGGGTTCGCACAAGAGATGGTACCAGATAGGACTTCAAAACGCGTTTTCCCCATCGAATTGCAAATTATCGGGTTTCGTAAACCCGGATGGGGGGGTGACCAAGATCCTTGGAGTTCGCCAGCCGAATTAAGAACCCATCACCAGATGGCTACCAAACCACGCGCGCATTTTCGGCGGCCGATGTCATCTTTCTCACCCTCTTTTTCTCTCAAACCGGAGTGTGTGTCCCAGTCGGCGATCTCCTTGGAAGAGATAAGAGAGAAAAAACAAAGGTCGGTCCCATCGGGCAGTGTTACCGCGAAACACGTGTCCATCGCACCGGGGTTCAAATGTGTAGTTGCCATCCGAGATCGTCCTTAGAAGGGGTCCAGCAGGTCAAACGGGTCCTCGCTTCGGGTCATTTTTCTGCCTCGTCTAGGTACTCGGCACCCTTCTGTCGCGGTGCTGGCTTGCGCGGGATCTTCAGATAAAAAAATCCTTGAGCCTACAGGCTCCTCAATGTCAGTGGCTAAAAGTCGGTTACCCGCTGTTGGGTCCGCGTAAGCGCACAGCATAATCAACGGGGTGTTGCACCATGTCATCGGGCACGACTTTCCTGGGGATTACAACGCGGGAGTTGTCCGATCTTGGCAGAATAAGCCTTGCCCGATGAGCTGATGCAACCGGGCCCTTTCCCCCGGCTCCTTTACCCTTCTTTGGCTTTGGGTTTGGGCACAGAGGTCGGGGGAAGAAGCGCCCGGCTACGCTGTGATGAAGTGGATGCGCCGAGTCTGCTGCGCGCTTTCCTGCCCTAACCCGCCTCGTGTAGGGCAAGCTTTCAGTGTTGCGGTTCGGCTGTCTTTGCTTGCCGCTACTTCCCCGAACACCCACCCCCCCGCGGATCTTAGCTGATTTTTAAAGGGTCATTACTCTATTTCCAAAAACCACCCACACCCACACCCACACACCCCCCCCCCCACCCCACCACACTCCCACACCCACAAACCAACACCACCCCCCCCCCCCAACACGCCCCAACCCCCCACCCCCCCCCCAACCCACCCCCCGAGGCAAGGCTGTTCCTCGGTGGAGGACTCAGAAATGGATGTCGTGTTGTCCATTGCTTATAGACTGATACAGAGCTGATGTCGATCGCTTCCGTATACCCTAGCAGTGACCGCCACGAATCGTCACGTGACGCGTATCACGTGACGGTATAACGTGAATGAAAGTGACACGGGACAAAAGGTATGCGAAAAAGAAAAAGAACAAAAATTAATTTACATGGTGGGACTCGAACCTGGAAAGCCGGAATCCTAGCGGGTTGGTTGGTTGTGTTGTAGAGTCTGGTATTCGGTCAATCGTTCCTATCCACTGAGGCCATCTGATACTCTTACCTGAAAACTGATGGCATTTTTATAATCTTATACCTTGAATCAAAGACGCGGACCACTGCCCTCGGTATTTATTTTTTACGGGAAATGCCCCTAGATCCATCAGCCATAGTTAAGGGTGTGAAAAAAAAAAAACTAAGTTCCAGATCGGTCGGCTTCTTCCTGATCTTTAGCAGAAAATAGCGGCTACATGCGTGGAACGGGTCCGCTCCGGACTTTGAAAAAATAACTAAGTCCAGAGCGGACAATTGCCTCGGTATTTAGCGGAAATTTGCCCTAGATTCAACAGCCATATTAAGGGTGAAAAAAAGCCAGAGCGGTCGGCCGTCCAAGCTAGCCGGAAAACTCGCGGACGGCTTACATTGCGTGTAAAACTGGTCCGCTCCGGACCTTGTCATTTTTAAAGCCCACTGCAGTGGCCCGACTATGTAGAGAAAGACGTTCTGCCCCCGAACCACGCCCCAGCCGCGCAGGCCGGCTTTTTGGGCTTTCTGGCATGCTCATTTTTGTACACAACTCAATGTAAACGTACCGAAAGCGTCCCCTGGATCAAAATCCAGATTTCGCAGACGGCACCCACATTTCTAGCTCTCTCCAGCGGAGCTACTTTATAGCAGTGCCGCTCTCGGTAAAATCCCCCACTAGTGGGGAAACGCCCCCGTTGCCGGCTAGAGAAAATGTTGGCGGCAAAAACCACTTCTAGACGCTCAGACCAAAACCACGCACCGGGCCAGTTCCGTGCAAAACACGGATATACTCCACTATAGAATAAGTTCTGGTCCCCGGCAGGGGGAGCGCCAAATTGGGCACCCTTCATTTCTACCGCGTCATACCTGAACCACATCTGACCGGTGTGGGTCTGCGATCAGAAGCCGGGCAGGCCCGGCACTCTTTAATACATGATGTCTTTTCCCTTCAAAACACTATTTTACGTGGTTGTGCGAGGAACCCGGCAGGTGGCCAACATTTTTAGTAAGCTCCGGGTGCTTTCCCGGGCGACCAGAAGAAGTGGTGCGCAGACCGCACATCCAAACCTTAGCCGGGCCACGCAGCGAACCTTTTCAAAAAAGTAGGATTTCACGGCCCTTTCGAAGGCGGTCCGCTCTGGGAACTTTGTTCATTTTTGAAAGGTCTACAAAATACCCTTTCCAGTGGCCGGGCCACGGCAGCAAAATTTAGCTGGGCCACAGCGGAAAATCACCTATTTCTTGGGCCGGAGGACAACCAGTCGGTACGCAAAATGTTGGCAACTGTTCAGTTTCCGGGAAACCTATGCAGGATAAGGTGTTGAAGGGTTCATATCATATGTTTTAGAGAGTGCGTATCAGACCGGTTTGACTGACAACTGATCGCACCAATCAGTTGAGGTTAAGTACCGGGCTATCGCTATTGAAGTTGCTCTGAGGATAGAAAGGGGCGCGACCAGAACGTATTACTTAGGAGGGTTATTTGACTGGGTAGTGCATCTCAGACTTCAAAAATGAACTAAGTCCAGAGGTCAGAAAAAAAACTAAGTCCAGAGTTCAGAAAAAGAAAAAACTAAGGTCCAGAGCGGATCGATTACTTGTTCAACGGAAAGTCGCCTAGATATTTTGGTGATTGAACTGAAAAGTCACCTAGCGGGCCACGGCATTGTAGACTTTTCAAAAATGAACAAAGTCAGCGAGGACCGCGTCTACTTCAGCAGAAGAAAAGGAGCCATAGATCTTTTGTGATGCTTTCAGGAAAAAGGTGTCACCTAGCCGGGCCACGCATGTAGACTTTCAAAATGAAAACAAAGCCAGAGCTTACTGCTTCCTTCTTCAGCGAAAGTCGCCCTAGATCGTTCAGTGATCTTTCAGTCAACAAAGTCCCTAGGCCGGGCCCAGGCATGAGAATTTTCAAAAATGAACTAAGTCCAGAGCGGACCGCTTCCTGTTCAGCGGAATAGTTCTCGCCCTAGATCTTTTAGTGATCTTTCAGTGAAAAGGCACCTTGCCGGTCCACGGCATGTAGACTTCCAAAATAAGACAGAGCGGCCAGCTTCCACTTCAGCAGAAAGTCGCCCTAGATCATTGAGTGATATTTCAGTGAAAGTAACCTAGCCGGCCACGGCATGTAGATTTTTCAAAAATGAACAAAGTCCAGAGCTTACTGATTCCTTTCTTCAGCAGAAAGTCGCCCTAGATCGTTTAGTGATCTTTCAGTGAAAAGTCACACGGCCGGGCCACGGCATGTAGACTTTTCCCAAAAATGAACTAAGTCCAGAGCGGACCGCTCCTGGTAAGCGGAAAGTCGCCCTAGATCCTTTTGTGATATTTCCAGTGAAAAGTCACCAGCCGGGGCCAACGGCATGTAGACTTCAAAAATGAACTAATTAAGTCCAGAGCGGACTGCTTCATTCTTCAGCAGAAGAGTAGTCCTAGATATTTTAGTGATCTTTCAGTGAAATGTCACCTAGCCGGGCCACGGCATGTAGACTTTTCAAAAATGAACTAAGTCCAGAGCGTAACCGCTTCCTTAGTATTTACCTGAAAGTGGCAAAAGGCAGAAAATCCACAACCAAATGTAACTTTTTAAAGAAACAACAACGAGAACAACAACAACAGCAGTATTTACTATAACATTAATTTGTTTTCCATCTTGTACATAAGCCTCAAAGCATTTGTGATGCTATCAAGAAAATTTAGTCGGAACTTTTTTGGTTACAAACAGACGAGTTACAAACACCGTTCGTTTGAGCCATTTTAAACTTTTTAATACAGCCACAAATCAGTCTGGCGGTAAGGGCCTTAGTGAATGGCAAGACTAAAATCCATGTTGAATTAACCACCACCACTACATCAAAAAGCTTGGAATAGAGTCAGCTTGTTGTTTTTCATGTTCTATACAAAAAATGCTAACTATTACAGCATAGTTTCATAAATGTTAACATTATGATATGGTTTTAAACTTTTATAACAGAATACCAATTTTAAATTTTATTAAATGGTAGGTTTTGGCAAAAAAAGTAAATGATGTTGGGAAACCATTGTGTCTTTGCAAGTGTAATAAAAACGTTTGGATATGTTATATGGTTCCATATTTGTTCTAAACATTCAAAAATATTAGCATTACACTTGTGTAAAGTATGTGATTGTAAGACTAAATATACACGGTGTTTTAATTATAATACCATTCTAGGTGATGTGTATATTGCCTTACCCTTGCAAAAGAAGTTCCCCCGTTAGGGTATGGGCCAATGCCCTTCTGCGCTGTCGATTCGTAATCCCTATCACGGGAAGAGAGCAAAAGCAAGCGTAAATTCATCATAAATTATTAAAATCATATAACTATCTGTTGCCCCAAATAAAATTTGCACATTTTCTTGAAAATGAATAAAATGTCACTTCAATTTATTTCCCCCAATATCAGTGACCAATAGATACGCTAGACGCTAGAGCTAAAGATATTCAATTACCGGCCCGGTGTGCGGTGTAGAAAAACACTTCAGATTCCTTTTCATCTGGGAGTGCAGAACCATTGTTACATTGTCTTGCGGTTGAATAGACTCAGGTGTTACCACCTCTCCGATTTAGACGAAGTCTTTTTGTAATGACGTAAGCGCAAAATACTTATCATCATTCGCAAATAAATAAATCTTGAGCTTCTATAGTGCGTGTTCAATTAACTTTGTCCATGTTTTTCATGATTTATTCGAAAAGGAAGAAAGGCAAACACACATCATGCCAGAACGTTGCTGGGCAAGCTTTGACCTAACAACTTTGTGCAGAATTAAAATCCGTAACTTATTGCTTAACTTCATTTGTATTCAATTTACCGCGCTTTCAGAAGAAAACTTGGGGTCAACGATCTATATCATAATGTAAACTGGTTAGTTATTGTGAAAGAGGACGGGTATTTTGTTACTCAACCCGAATCGTAGAGGCGATAACACCTGGCTATAACAATGGCTCCGCATACCGGGCCCATTGTAATATCTTTAGTTAATGGTTTGCTGAAGTCTATACATATCCATTGGTCACTGATATTATGAAAGAGAAATTGATGTGACATTTTATTCATTTTTAAGAAAATGTGCAAGTTTTATTTGGGGTAACAGACGGTTATGTCATGTTAATAATTTATCAATTATATTACACCTCCTCCCATTGAATGGACTACGGAATTTGTTATGCAGCTTGTTATTTGGTGTACACCCCATAGTCTACGTGTTTCGTCTGCGGCCAGCACAACGAACCCAGGGATTGCATTTCACCTGTTCTCCTAAGCCTCGTCAACAATGGCTCCAGATTTAGATTAGCCAAAAGTTCACCCCGAACCTCACGTGTTTTCTCTTCACATCAATTGAGCCCACCGCAGTCTCGTGATCAGGGTTTATCGCTCAAACAATAATGGCCGATGTTTTCATGTAGAAGTCCCAAGTAGTCACATGAGCTATCTCAATGATAATTTAAAAACTGTCAGATGAACGATACTTCATTGATTTTCTCAGGTCCAGTTCCAAAAATGTTAGGAGGTCTTCAAATTCATGATTTCGTAGTTTTTTTCTTAACCATTATATATATATATACACTAGGACAGAAGATTGGAATGGACGACTTTCTGTACTTTACTGGATAATATTTGGACTGCACGCTTATTGAAGAACAATTACAAACTAAACGAGAGTAAAGCATCATTGGCTGAAGCGAGATTCGAACGGCGACCTCTGGATTGCGAGACCATTGCTCTACCTGAGCTTTTCAGCCCTTGTGTTGGCTGTTGATCCCCTAATTGCCAGCCATCATTTTTTAACTCTAATCAGATACAGTATTATTATGTACTGCACGGATCAATATTGATGACTCCCATGGGAAATTTCAAAATTGAACTAATGACCAGAAGATGGAAACGACCTTCTGTACATTTACTATAATCATAATTAATATATTAACACAAAACGTGCATTTTATTGCTGGTAGTTTTTACTCGAGTCGCAAATACACGTCTTTTCCCATGGCCGGTTTAGAACCGTTCACGATGAATTGTAGTTTTCACCACATAAAAGAGGTTAATCGTTAATTAGTGTTTTATGGGTTACCAATATTTACTTACAATGTATGTATGCACATATCTCAGCAAAAATGGCTATGGTATGGATTTTAAGATATTCTCAGCCGACGTCCGTTAGTGCCCAATGAGGGGTCACTATTACTTCATTAAGGGCTGGGCCAATTGTATTTTTGGGGGTATGAAAAGCGCATTTTTATAAGTAAAACAATTACAAAAATATCGACGAAATATCCCATGCGTAAAGCGCCCAGCGCGAAAACAAATTTTGGGGGTCCATAGCCCCACAACAAAGTGTTAAAGTTTATAAATAAACGTTTACGGGCTGCAACAGGATAATTTTTCTCTAAAAACAATACGCTTAATTGGTAACACCCGGACTGAAATGGTATGATTGAAAGAGGTTAATTAACCCTTTCCCGGGATTGGGGTCAAAGTAGCCCATAAGAATATTCCAATAACAATTCATGAAAAGCTGTAGCGTGGACTTGAAAATTAAGATAATTTGGCCTAAAAATAAGTCATTTCAAAAGCGACTCGATTGTATTTCAGAAATCTAGTAAATACGCGATATAGGAACCCCCTTGCCGACCGAAGTGAGAATTAGTCATAGAGGGCAGTATGATGTTGTAGGGACTAATCAAAATTTATGGCTAACTCTCTTGCACAACCTAACCTATATAATCCGTCAAACTGCTGTGACAAGTTCCAGATTTTGATCAAGTTTACCATGCTGCGTTCGGCGCACAACCCTGACCGCTGCACGCAGAGATTTCACCCGTAAGCTTCGAATAGTCTGTGGACGGTTCTAACACTCGCGAATTTTTAAATTTCTGTCAACTTACGAACCGGGAATTCAATTTTAGCAGCTACAAGGATCAAGGAACCTAGTCAACTAACTTTATCGCTATATTGGTGGGAATTGAATGAGGAGAGTAAGTTAAGACTAAGACCAAATCGACTCAAATCTCGTGTGTGCTCTGTGCGGCGTTCTGGAATTGTCTTAATAATGATCCTGGGTTGGTAAATAGTTTTAGACTCCAATAACAATTACAACCACAACATACCTATCCTACGCACCCAGGAGTTTGGGTAATAATTATTGAGATCTTTTTCAGCTGCCTCAGGTGAAAGGAGGGTATGTATACTAGATTCACGGTCCCAGTGCATCATTTCGTCACTTGTGTGTTTGACATAGAGGGGACGTAGGGGATGTTCCAAATTTATTTTGATCGAGAGAAAAAAGTGTTCCTGAAATTTTGTTACCATCCCTTCCGTTTTCGTCCGTATTTTGCTCTAAACATGGACGAAATTTTGATTCAAACTTTTACGGTGAGTTTGGGATAGAATAATTACACGTTTGTGGGTTATATATAGGTATTTTGTTTTAGATAGATAAAGTAGTTCACTTACCCTATTAGCATAAACTATTTATGCTTTACAAAAATCCCGATTTTTAGGAGAATACGGATATTCACTAAAATATTTTTTTTTTAATTTACGAAATCAAACATTTATGGAATTTTGTAACAGCGGTTTCCAAACAACCCACTGGACATCATAATTGCGCTACGATCATGTACAGTTTTGTGCCTTTTTGACAACTACCCTTGCGATTCTGGAATGTATGGACTATCTGTGTACAAAGAAGGTAAGACTTTAAAAAATATACTATAATCGTCGACAGAATGCAAGACCAACGTAATTGACTTTATGTCCGAAAATTGAGACTTTGGTAAATTTTGAAAGATGAGGTGTTCGCGCATAATTTAAAAACTATGAGTGCAGATATGTAAGTGTTTGATAATAAGTAGAAAGAAGATTTTCTCTCGCTTAATCAAACATGTAAATGCCCCTTAGCTACGTTTTGTTTTGCGTTTTTTGTTCTTTGTTTTTTTTTTTTCAGTGCAAGACCACCGTAAGTGGCACTTACGTTGGTCTTGCACATTAAGCTTTCCCCCCCCTGTTCAGTGCAAGAACCAACGATAGTCGCCTTATGTGGAGTCTTGCAGTAAACATTTTGCCACTTTTCAGTGCAATACCACGACGTGCTACAGCTTACGTTGGTCCTTGCACTGAAAAGGAACTCAGATGTAATGTCAGACCAGTAATTGCCGCTTAACTGGTCCGTTTGCATTTAACAAGAAATTTCGATTTCACTTATTTTTGCAACTAAATATTTATTACATTTAATAAATAGGTGCATGATTTTATTTATCACTACAAATTCATTCCTATTTTTTTTTTTAATTAGGTTATTTTGCATTTAAGGAATAAAACAACAAAAAATGATCTTCCTAGTAAAATTAGTCATAATTCACTTGTACGTTGGTCTTGCATTAGTCGACGATAGATTGTTTTGTTTATCAGTTAATATCTTGCCCTCCCCCCAATTCCAAGAGCCCCCCGAACCCCCCTAAAATGGCTCAAATAGGCAAAGAATCATTTGCGAGCGGAACGAAATTTCGCTTTTTTATCGAAAAATCGTACGGTATAAAAGCCACTTTTGCAAAATCACCCGCCTTGGGAGGGGCGAATTTGGGGAAATGCCCTTTTTGACAAAAATCGCCCTCTCCCCTAAAAAAATCCTGGTTCGGGCCTGTTGCCTTATCACTCTTTTCTTTAACGTCACCCTATAATACCTATGCGGGGTTTGGGGTGCGTCTGTATACATTAATGTAAATATGCATGTGTGTGTGTGTGTGCGTTCGCACTAGTTCAAAATTACCGGGTGACCTGATTTCATTTTATGTACGCAATGTATAAAAGTATGTGTGCAATTAAGTGTTTACCCGCATAAATCCCATTACTAGTTTGAATGGGATTTTTTTTGACAGGAAAGATGTGAAATCTGATTGGTGAAATATATAAACATGAAGTCCATGAATAAGCATGGAGTACATGGGTTCTTGAACATACACGTTTGGTTAGCAGGAGTACAATGGTTCTTGAACATACACTTGGTTTGGAACATTCGTGGCATGTATCAATGCCACAAAAAGTGTCTCGTAACTTTTTTTTATTTCTATTTACGACTCATCACATACTTTTCAGTAAAACGATTTCATAGCGTCGTGGGGTTTTTTTTTTCTGCTGGGGACTGTCGAAAATCAGCATCATGCTAGTTCTGAGAAAACGGCGTTTGAAAGTTTTTGAGTTACTTGATGCGTGTAATGAAATGAAATACAATGAAATGGCTATTTTAAGTGGGTAGTACAGACTTGAATGTTACTAACTGACGACAGTATGAAATACTCAAGAAAACAACTGTTTGTCTATTCAAAATGGCCACTGAATGGTTTTTGAACAGTTTGTCAAAACCCCAACTGTTTGATTCGCTGTGTTTTCAGGAGTCGAATGCGTATACACTGCATGAAAACCCGTTGATTTCTAATGTTGGTATAGTCAGATTAACTATATAGCTACGGATTTTTACTATTTTAAAATAATGATGATGCCGATGATGCACGATGATAAAAATAAACGATGCGGTGATGATGGTGGCAATACGATGAAAAGGACATCGAGCTTGACGACGACAATGTTGCTACTGATCGATGATGAAGATTATTGCATTGTGTTTATTGCTACACACAGTACAAATTATATACCACACGACCTTCCATAATGCGGTGGCAATGTTGGCCTGTATCACCTTTTTCTTTACGGCACCCTATTATATCTATGCGGGGTTTGGGGTGCGTCTTCTATACATATATGGAATATGCATGTGTGTGTGTGTTTGGCGTTCAAACTAGTTCAAAATTACCGGTGATCCGGAGTTCATTTTTATGACTCAATGAGTAAAAAAAATATGTGTGCAATTAAGTGTTTTACCCGCTAAATCCCATGACTTATTTTTGAAATGGATGTTTTTGACAGTAAAGATGTTGAATCTGATTGGTGAATATAATAAACTGAAGTACATGCACTAAGCATGGAGTACATGGATTCTTGAATCTTACCGTTGGGATCAGTCGTGCAATGTATCAAGTGCAAAAGTTTCTCTAAACTTTTTTTTATTTTATTTATCGACGCATCACATACTTTTCCAGTAATAAACGATTCATTCGTCGTGGGGTTCTCAACTGCGAATCACATAAATGCTAGTTCTGAGACAACGGCGTTTGAAAGTTTGAGTGTACTTGAATGCGTGTAATTACATGAATAAAAGGAAATGGCTATTTACTGGTGTATGTTAAGACTTGAATGGTTCTACTGACGACCAGTATTAAAATACAAAAAACAACTGTTATCAAAATGGCCACTAATGTGATTTGGACAGTTTGTTCAAACCCAAATGTTTGATTCGCGTGTTCTAAGGAGTCGAATGCGTATACGACTGCATGAAAACCCGTGGATTTCTAATGTTGGATAGTGAGATACTATAGCTACGGGTTTTTACTATTTTTCAAATACTGATGATGCCGAGATGCCACGATGATAAAATAAACGATGGAGGTGATGGAGGGGGGCAATAACGGATTGTTAAAAGGAAACATCGAGCTTGACGACGACCAATGATGCTACTGATCGCTTGATGATGATGATTGCATTGTGTTTTGCTACAAACCAGTTTCAAATTATATACAAACGACTTCCACATAAGCGGTTGCAATGTTGGCCTGTATCACTCTTTTCTTTAACCGGTCACAGATTTATCTATGCGGGGTTGGGGTGCGTCTGTATCATTTATATGTAAATATGCAGGTGGTGTGTGTGGCGTTCAAACTAAGTTCAAAATTACCGGTTGATCCTGATTTCATTTTATGTATCAATGTAGTAAAAAAATATGTGTGCAATTAAGTGTTTACCCGCATAAATCCCATTACTAGTTTTGAAATGGATGTTTTGAAGGAAAGATGTGAATCGAGTGGTGAAAATAATAAACCTGAAAGTACATGAATAAGCATGGAGTACATGGGTTCTTGAACCATACCGTTTGGTTGGGATCATAGTGCATGTCATCAAGGCCAAAACAAAGTTTCTCGCAACCTTTGTTTATTTTATTTTATCGGACGCATCCATACTTGACAGTAATAAAACGATTTCATATCGTCGTGGGTTCTTCATAGCGTCGAATCAGCATAAATGTGTGCTGAGGGAGAACACGGCGTTTGAAAGTTGAGTTCTTGAATGGTTGTAATTAAATGAAATAAAAGGAAATGGCTATTTTAAGTGGTGTATGTGAAAGACATGAATGGTTACAAACTGACGACAGTCTTAAAATACCAAGGAACATGGTTGCTTATTCAAAGGGCCACTGCAAGTGTTTGACAGTTTGTCAAACCCAAATGTTGATTCGCTGGTTCTAAGGAGTCGATGAGTAGTACGACTGCATGAAAACCCGTTGATTTAATGTTGGTATAGTAAGATTACTATAGCTACGGGTTGTACTATTTTAAAAAATAATGATTATGCCGATGATGCCCCCCCCCCTCCAACCCGATGATAAAACTAACGATGGCGGTGATGATGGTGGCAAAACGATGAAACGGAAACATCGACTTGACGACGACAATGATGCTACTGATCGATGATGATGATGATGCATTGTGTTTATGCTACAACAGTACAAATTTATATACAAACGACTTAAAACGCGGTTGCAATGTTGACGTATCACTCTTCTTTAACGGGCACTATATATCTATGAGGGGGTTTGGGGGGTTTTTTTTTGCGTGCTGCATAACATTATATGTAAATATGCATGTGTTCGTGGTGTGTGTGTGCCGTTCAAATAAGTTCAAACTTCCGGTTGATCACTCGATTTCCTTTTATGACTCAATGTAGTAAAACAAATATGTGTGCAATTAAGTGTTTACCCGCATAAATAGTCTATTATGAGTTTTGTAAATGGATGGTTTTTGACTTAGAGAAAGATGTGAAATATGTGTTTGTGATTGGTGTATAATTTTATATAAAATGAATTTGTTGTTATTATCGGATTTTCATAAGCATGGAGTACATGGATTCTTGAACATACACGTTGGGATCATTCGGGCAATTGTATTTTACCAAAATTTGGGGCCAAAAAGTTTCTCGTTAAACTTTTTTTTATTTTATTTTATCGACGCATCACATTACTTTTACAGTAATAAACTATTTCATATCGTCGTGGGTTCTGCATACTGTCGAATCAGCAAAATGCTAGTTCTGAGAAACTGCGTTTGAAAGTTTTTGAGTTACTTGAAATGCGTGTAATTAAATTAAATAACGGAAAGGCTATTTTAAGGGTGTATTTAAAGACTTGAATGGTTACTAACTGACGACAGTAATTTAAAATACCAGAAACAACTTGTATTCAAAATGGCCACTGATGGGATGTGACAGTTTGTCAACCCAAATTTTGATTCGCTGTGTTCTAAGGAGTCGAATGCGTATACTACTGCATGGAACCCGTTGATTTCTAATGTTGGTATGGTGAGATTACTATAGCTACGGGTTTTTACTATTTTAAAAATAATGTTGATGCCGATGATGCCACGATGATAAAAATAACGATGGCGGTGATGATGGTGGCAATAACGATGAAAAGGAAACATCGAGCTTGACGACGACAATGATGCTACTGATCGATGATGATGATGATTGCATTGTGTTAATGCTACAAACAGTACAAATTTATATACAAACGACTTCCATAAGTGGTTGCAATGGGAAACATTTACTGTTGCATTATCGTTCGTTGTAAAATGTAGCGCAGACTGACCACGATGACCAACGAATTCAAAAATTACAACCTCTTACAAATTGTGCTCCTTAAAATTAATATCTTTAATTAATCGCCAATATGTTTTAACTCATTTTTGCAGAAAAAAAACACAAATTTCAGGAGTAAACACGTTAGAAGGAACACAAACATTATAGTGCATGTTATATAAAAATTAATAATATGCAATATAATATTATTAATAAATATTTGCTAGAACTGTTCAAAAATTGAGCTCAGAAAATATTTAAAATGTAACTGGAATGTTTCATAACTCAAAAGGTTTTGGAGGATAAAAGTGATCTATACAACTTTATAACAACCATATTTTTATCGTTTTCTTAAATTTCTCATTACATAATAGTTCCTATTTTTTATTAAAGTAATGTTCACGCTTAAAATATTTACCAAACTTGAAACGAATTAACAGTCAAATGGGCAATATACTCAATAGTAAAATCTAACATAATCTAAACAATTTAGAGGGCACTAACGCTTATACAAACAACTGCGCAAAGAAAATATCAATTTGTTCCTGAAAGGCGAGTTTATTTTTAAATGATGTATTAGTAATTATTTAGTTTGTAGAATATCCAAGTTAACCTCAAAGAAAATCAAACTTTCACAATATGTTAACCAAGTCTATTTTTTGTAACACGGGTTATTAATTAGGGGTGGGGTGGTAAACACCCCAAGAATTCATTATTATAAAGCAATAGAATGATTTCGATGTTGGTACCAGTTGATAGCGTTTGGTCCTCCGTTTTCTATTGCTTCCAACATAACCTAGTATGGCGTCACAATGACGTCAAAGTTCACAAGTTGGCAAAATTGGTCATTTCCACAGACACACAGAGTATAAAATGAAAAAAAAAATGAAATTTTGCATAAAAAAGGTAGGAATATTGGATTTTCATGCGGGTTTTGGTCCCAAATGATATGGAAAATGACTAGTTTTTAATCAACATATAATTTTAGAGCCATACAGTGCACAATATCTAAACAAGTGAACTAATAACTATATAAAGGGTAATATTAATGCAGTATCATTTAGAGGCGAATAGTGTGCCCGAGGTCGGAAAAACTAAATAATGGCGCCCATTATTAATTTTTTTTTCCGCCCGAGGATATATTATGAGCCCATAGAGGATACTACAAAACCTTTATTTCTATTCGATTAACTAAAACAACTTGATTTTATTTTGTTTGTTTGTATAGGTTTTAGGTAATATGCCTAATTTTTATGTATTGTGTATGCTGATGAATGAAAATAAATCATAAGAAATCATAAGAGAATTAGCGGCTCATTATTGCAGAATAATGGGCAGTAAACTGACCATCAGAATGCTGCCTTTTCAATAATGGGTAATAGAGGTAATGGAACAACTCCCCACCAACCGACTTCAACGCTAAACCCGGTGACGGCGCTATCTTCACATTTGTTTCGCCAAAATAAGCAGAAGGATGTGAAATAATTATATAGAAGACTTAACGAAAGTTTTTAACGTTTTTGCGCACCGGAGGAAAGTTTACCTGGGGTGGTAACTCCTCCCTTTGGTAATACGAAGCTGAATGTCACTATGTCCCCCTAAAAGTGACAAATTTGGTTTATTTGTACAAATGTTAAAACTACCAAACTTGGATAATTCTTTTTCACGACGCACATATCGTAGGTTTCAATTAGTACAAGTAACATAATTAAAACACAAAATAAAATATGAAATAACATGACCAATCCCTCATGAAGTATAAAAAGGTAAATTTCACCGATTGCCTTAAATCTTGACAGACCTATTATCGATTTTGATCGCTGAAGTAGCAATCTTTGTCCCAGCGAATACGTATTCGTTGGCAATTTATATGTGTGCTTTGAGATATTTGGACACGCAAAGCTATCGAATACGTATTCGATTGTTTGTGAAACCTTTATTTTGGGTACAATTAAAGAGTACATAATATGCAACCAGAATCAACTATTAACTCAATTTGACCAAAAAATCAGATTCGACACTATGTCGTGACCACGACGGTATATCTGTTTTGTTCTTAACCACATAGTGATGTATTTTACATGCATTGAAAAATGTCAAAAAAAAAAAAAAAAAAAATGTCACTATGTCCCCCTAAAAGTGACAAATTTGGTTTATTTGTACAAATGTTAAAACTACCAAACTTGGATAATTCTTTTTCACGACGCACATATCGTAGGTTTCAATTAGTACAAGTAACATAATTAAACACAAAAAATAAAATATGAAATAACATGACCAATCCCTCATGAAGTATAAAAAGGTAAATTTCACCGATTGCCTTAAATCTTGACAGACCTATTATCGATTTTGATCGCTGAAGTAGCAATCTTTGTCCCAGCGAATACGTATATGGCAAGCGTAATACTCAAAATATAGAAAAACTAAGTTTATCACTGATAAACTTAGTTTTTCTGAGAAAAACAGAGTTTTTCAAGTGCTAAACTTAGTTTTTCTAATTTTTTGAGCATTCGGCGCTTACGTGTTTTTGAAAAACTTAGTTTATCAGCTGATAAACTTAGTTTATCAAGTGAAAAACTTAGTTTATCAGAACAACATAGTTTATCTGTGATAACTATGTCTTTGCACGCGCAATGCATAAAATATTTGATAAACTACGTTTTTCAAGTGATAAACTTATTTTTTCAACAGAAAAACTATGTTTATCACTGAAAAACTATGTTTTGCACGCGCAATGCTCAAAATAGTTTATAAACTAAGTTTATCTCAGAAAAACAGAGTTTATCAACTAATAAACTTAGTTTTTCTCGCACAATGCTCAAGATATTTGATAAACTTAGTTTATCAACTGATAAACTTAGTTTATCAAGAGAAAAACTTAGTTTATCTCGCTCAATGCTCAAAATATTTGATAAAATTAATAGACCTCAGCCCAGAAGGTTTTGTTAGACGAAACGCGGATACCAATATCTGAACACGTGGAAAATTCAGAGGAAAAATATACATTTGTAAATATGAAAAGTCTGACGGGGAACCATTGTTGTGTGTAGCCCCAGGAGAGGGGTTTAAAGTTAATATGGGGTCAATATTGAACTGCTCTAAATCTAATGAAATATAGCTCAAATTATTCCTTAGGTTACCAGGAGTCAAAAAGTCAATGGTCACACTGGTGGGTGTGCTTCCTTTCCAAGATATTGGGAAAATAGGCTAAGGTCATTTGTTATTCAGAAAGGTCAAAACAAGGTATAATACCAAGATTTCTTTGTAAAATATTAAAAAACATATTAATGATTAACTGATTCAAAATATGCTTTTTATTTGCATAGGGTTGGTTCCCCTTAATAGGGAGGGGTATAATTTCCCCATCCTCATAGAGTCCTACAGAGAATTTTGTACCATCCATTATAACAACAACGAGATGCCGAAAGTGCAAAAGCATTTCATATTTGAGGATTCGGTATCATTAAACATTTAAAAAAAATTTTTAAAACAAATTGGGTATTGCAACGGGTGACCTTTATGGAATAAACATTGACCTTTAGCCTATTTTCCCAAATATCTTGGAAAGGAAGCACCACAAGCGTGTGACCCAATTGACTCTTTTACTCCTGACTTATCTAAGGAATAATTGAGCTATATTATATAGATTTAGAGCATTCAAAAATTTGACCCCTAGTACACTTTAACCTCTCCTGGGCGCTACAGCAACAACGGGTCCCCGGCAGATTTCATATTGCAAAAGTGATATTTTCTCTGATTTTCCGTGTTAAGATATGGTATCTCGTTGTCTACCAAAACTTTCTGGGCTGACTGCTCATAAGTTTATCTCAGGAAAAAACAGAGTTTATCAACTGATAATAGTTTTTCTCGCGCAATGCTCAAGATATTTGATAAAATTGTTTATCATCTGATAAACTTAATTTATTGCAAAAAAATTAAAAATATTAAAAAAAAAAAAAAAAAAAAAATATTTGATTTGATAAACTTAGTTTACAGCTGAGAACTTAAGTTTATCAATGTGAAAAACTTAGTTTATCTAGCGCACAGCTCAAAAATATTTGATAAAATTAGTTTATCGGCTGATAAACTTAGTTTATCAGAAAAACATAGTTTAAACTATGTTTTGCACGCGCAATGCTCAACATATTTGATAAACTATGTTTTTCAAGTGATAAACTAAGTTTATCAGAAAACTCTGCTTATCTGACTGAAAAACTATGTTTTTCGCAGATAAACTAAGTGTTTCAATTTAATAAGCAGAGTTTCAGAAAAACTAAGTTTTTCACTTGATAAACTTAGTTTATCTAGAAAAACAAAGTTTTTCACTTGAAAAACTCAGTTTTTCTCAGAAAAACTAAGTTTATCATTTGATAAACTCAGTTTTTCTATATTTTGAGCATTGCGCTTGCCATATAGGTATTCGTTGGCAATGTATATGTGTGCTTTGAGATATTTGGACACGCAAAGCTATCGAATACGTATTCGATTGTTTGTGAAACCCGTTTTATACAAATGGGTGTTATTCGACTGCGGCTATTTTGGTTAGGAGATGAAATTTCACTTTATTTTGGGTACAATTAAAGAGTACATAATATGCAACCAGAATCAACTATTAACTAAATTTGACCAAAAAATCAGATTCGACACTATGTCGTGACCACGACGGTATATCTGTTTTGTTCTTAACCACATAGTGATGTATTTTACATGCATTGAAAAATGTCGACACAATTTGCGTCATATTTTTCAACATACATTTTATTTACATTATTTTCGTTTTTCTCATACAAACATAACTTTGTAGCTTAATTATGAGGATATGATTCCAGTTAAAACTAGATGTCGGTGTGTAGTAACTCAAAAGTAAACATATTCTTAGTAAATCTGTGAAACAAATTTAAAGAAGCTGATTTCAACTGATTTTGGTAGGTAAAGGTGTCAACATTTACACAAAAAAGTGAGTTATCGTAGGGGGTGGGGAAATTGTTTTTTCGGGAGTCAAAGGTCAATAACAGGGGTCAAATTTTGAAATTGATCCAATCATGTTGAAAAGTATACCAAGTTAATAGTTTAATCATAAGGATTCCAAAAAGGTATAGTTTGTACTATCTGCGGCCGAAAGTTTTGGAGTTATAGCTAAAAACAGCAAAAATCAATAAAAACGGTCATTTTCAGTTGTACAGGGGTAAAATTTTAAAATTATTCCGATTTGGATAAAAAGTGGTGCCAATTATTGATGGAGCACATAGGATTAAAATAAGGAATAGTTTTGACTGTCTTAAATGCTTAGTTCCCAATGTAAGGGGGCCAAAGGTCAACATCCATTGCATTCAATGGAGCTTGACCTTGTTTCCCCCTATTTCGGTAAGTAAGCATTTAAGACACTCGAAACTATACCTTAATTTTATCCTATGAGCTGCATCTATAATTTGCACCATTTTTTGTCCAAATCGGAGTAATTTTTATATTTGACCCCTGTACAACTGAAAATAATCATTTTTATTGATTTTGCTGTTTTTAGCCTATAACTCCCAACACTTTCGGCCGCAGATAGTACAAGCTATACTTTTTTTGGAATGATAAAACTATTAAGTAGTAAGTGTCAACTGTTCCCACCCCAAATCATTTTTCAGCTTTCCCGGGAGAAAAAAAAAAATCCGAGGGGGAGGGGGAGGAGGAGGCGGGGGAAGCGAGCAACCCCTTTTGAACAAAAGAGTCATATGTATATATGGCCTCCGACTACGCAGCAACAATTAACACTATAGCGAACATGTCTCTTCACGACATCTTCTCCGCAGAGAACATAGCCAGCACCTTCACCTCCCCAGCAATAGCCGGCAAACTAATTGACATATTCAGAGAATCCGAGGGCTACTTAATTGCGCAATTCGACGTTGATGGAGAAGGTATAATATTGATGGAGGAGTGCAACTACGCCTTATTTCTGCGGTACTACAACAAACATATGTACCCGAGAATTAAGCATCTGGATAATGATATAGGGAAGATGTTTTGCCGCAAAATGGTCATTGAAGAGAATACTCTACAGCATCTGGTAAGTAGAGACTACAAAGACTGGCACCTCGTCAATAGCGAGGGTGAAGAGAAATTTGTCGACATGGACGGTAATTGCTTTGACGCGCAGGGGCAAGCGGTGAATGGAACGGCCATGCAGTTGAGAGATAGGTTAGTGCGATTTGTCGTCAAGGCTATACTCGTTGAACACTTGAAGAATGGCATTCCCGACAACTTTAATTATGAAAGGCTCGTTCAAAGTATGGTTGCTCTGCCTAACCTCCCAAGCTGCTACAAATACTTTCACATTGCGGACAAGCAAATAATACCGACTTACCCAGTTCAACTTCCGCTCACTTGTGATGACATTAGCGGGTATTATGCGTCAATCAGTTGAAATTACCACACTAGTCTGTTTCTTGCCAAGCGATACAAGATTCTTTGGCAATTTTTCATCAAGCTTGAGCTTCTTATACAGCCGCCCAGAACATGCCCAGAAGCTACGGCTATCAGAGAGCGTGATAACACATGATTCGCCATTCTTGGTATTAATGAATCTACAACTTTCAATTGTGTGAACTGTATTTTGTTCAAGATTTGCCCATTTGTCAGCGTCGGGATGTTGTTGTTTGTATTTTTGTTTAAATTGTTCGAGTGTAATAGTAGCCATGGACATATCTATAGAATTTATTTGTTCAAAATAAAAACTAATTAATTGTCCAGAATGTTATTTAATTCATTTTCATTTGAAAGTAAAGATTCTCAATATATACAAATGGGTAGCATGACTAATAAGAATGGGCTAAAGTTTGAATCACAAACAAATTTATCAGAATTCTATGAAGAGGCAGAAATGCATAATACAGTTTAAGAAAGGCGGCCCCACATTTATTCTTGCACATAAAAACAAACTAAAAAAGTATATGGCTGCAAATGATGAACGTAGCGACGTTAAAGATGCACATGGATGTATACAACCGGATGAGTGTTATATAAATGAGGAATCGAAGACTAAATTTATCATAGAGAAGAAATTTCAAAGCTGTCCGGGTTCTGCATGGGAAAAGATTCAATCATCCGATTTCAAGAAAGGCAATATGGCAGACTTTATCCATCGTACAAAATTGCATATATTTATTGCCTATCAAACTGGTTTAAGGATAATTTCAAAAGTGAATTAGAGTACTTGCAATGTTAAGGCGTGCCAGTATTATTTGGCGACGATGATGATTACAAATCGAAAATTATCGAGTTGCTACATACTTAGAGCCCACAATATACCCGATTTCAAGCTTGCTGTAATTACCAAGGTGGCAGTGCGAATAGTAAATATCTCATTCATAGAAGCGATATTTTTATTTATATCGATTACCGTATCATTTATATCACTTATACTCTCCTTTATTAGTTCTATTTGGGTTTGCAACTCATTCTGCTCTATTGTATATATTATACAAATATATATTTTTTATGAATTGTACGAACAGCAAATCAATTAAAATTTAACCCGACCCCTGGCCCTGTTGCGCTGTACAGACGAGGGTGTCCATAGCTTCCTTCTTCCCTTTCTCCACCCCCTTTTTTCGGCCTCTTCGCGAATTTGTTCTTTCATTTCATCCCTCATTTCTTTAACTTCCGTCCTAACTCTTCGACGGATTTGATTCTTATGCTCGCGATAGTTCTCACGCTCAGCTAAAATTAGCCGAAATTCCTCATCGCTGATGGTTTTATCTTTCAGTGCATTCGAGACGAGCCCCTTTACGCTGGATGACTTAGCCGCAGCCAAATTCTTGATGCGTTCATGCTTTTCAACTTTCTTAAGGAGGACTTTGCAAATTGCAGATGACCCAACAGATGCGGCACCCATCGCGATTGAAACAATTCCAAGGGGTAGAGTAATCGGTGCGCCTATTCCAGTGCCAAGCGCTATCATTCCAGCGGTACCTACACCAACGGCAACAACACCGGATGCGGTACTAATGTAGAAGAATGTATTGCAAATCGATTTGTATTGGCGCCTCAATCGGCTTCGTGTTTCATTCTCCGATTCGAAGAAACTTCTTATCTCTGAAATCTGTTTAAGTCTGAATGCCATTCCATTATCTTCAAGTTGTGCAGGCTCATTAGGCAGAGGTGGATACAATGGGTGTGCTGTTGGTTCTCTCTTCGGCATGATATATAATAATGAAGTATATTTTTTTTATATCAATACTTCATCGTTGGTAAAATTCATAACATGATTGTCAACGAAATGCTGTTCTATTTCTTGTTTACTCAGATTTCTGGAATAAAGACTTATAATCCCCAATTCCTTTACACCCATAGTCATATGGGAGAGTTCACCTAATGTTTCATTATGCATTTCCTCTTGTCTTCCGTTTATCCACACGCAAAGATTATTTCCTACGTATTCCACTGCTATGTGATTTAGTTGGGAAGTATTTATGCTGTGGACAATAGCATTTTCAAAGGTCATAACATCATCGGTAATTGCATATTTAAAGCTATCCACCGTCCACATAGTTGTTATAAATCTAATAGTTTGATTAGTAGAGTTGTAAAATGTTAAAAGAGAGTTATTACCATCTCGGGGTGGGGATTCTCCGGGTCGTGCAGAAAAGAGTAGAGTCCATGGGGATGCTAAATACCTCAGAAGTCTAAATTCAATTTGAAGAATGGCATTTAATTCCATGATGCCCAGTTTTTTTATCAGGATTTGGCAGCAGCACTACATTTTGGTTACTTCTATGTCTTCCAAACAAACACAAAAATGTTTTGTGAACGTTCTAAAAATGTTTCGAAAAATGTTATAAAAATGTTTGTTAACAATGTTTAAAAAAACATCAAAATGTGTGGTTGGGACTTGGTTAGGAAAACATTTTTGCAAAACAGTATCTTCAGATGTTACAAAAATATTTTAAAAACATTTTATCAAACATGCAAATTTTAGTTTGTAATATCTAGGAAGTTTATTTATGTTGTAAAATTTGGTGTTAAGTTACCCCTTGTCAAATTTGTATTGTTTTTAGGGAATTAGGTACTGCTTGTTTCTTTACCAAAAAAATAAATAAATAAAATAAAACCAAAACGGAAGATCTTAAATCATGGAAACTGGACTGAACTGCAAACCATACCTGGACAAATTTCACCCCCTTTCATGACGCTGACAAGGAATGTGCTCTAATTTTGCTATGAGGTTATAAGAGTATTATGCGCATCAATAGCTCGTATACAGATCAAACCCAGAAATTATTTTTTTAATGAATCCTCCCATTAGTGGATCATGGGGTGGATACACAGGCCTACTTGTAATTACGAATTTTGATTTGTTTTCACCGCAAGAAGCGTGTTCCAAAGTTTAACAATAACAAAAAATACCCGTTAGGAAAAATAATTTTTCAGCACAGATAACGGATTCTATTTTTGTAGAGCTCTTGATCCGTCACCCCTCCCCGTCCCCTTATCGACATAAGAATGTCTCTTTGAGTATCTTTCTTCATGATTGTATTGCTTTATTTTATTAATAGCTAGCCGGCCTATCCAGAACCTTTGGCACCACCAGGAGACCTCAGTGAAGGTAACAATTATAGACACAAACGACTAAACAAGAAAATTCACAGGGCATTTGAAATTTGCACGTACACTTTGCCCCCCTGATTTCGTAGATATAACGTTCAATAATTATAATCATTTATTTGTTTTAAGGAGATGGTATTTCTATATATGCCTTTTTTTGGATAAAATAGTAACGTGCTCTAGCCATATGCACTTAAAAACATAAGTATTAATAGAAGGTAATACATGCAGCAGTTTGCATTTTCTCTCTCAGGTCTGTGAAATATTGCTTTTGTTATTAGCAAATACGAATTACAACAAAATAATATCTAAATAAATGTATGAATAAATGAACAGTTTAATTCATTCAAAAGGCGCTAACTCCATTAGCTTACAAAAGAATTCCTACGAGTTTCAATGATCTAATGATAAACAATAAATCACTTGAATAGCATTGGCAACCTTTTTTGGATATAATAACGTGCTTTACCCATATGGTTATGATAAGAATATTGTATATATATATTTTTTTTTCAAAAGGGAGCTAAATCTAAAGTTCGCCATTTTGAACTTTGTATTTAATAACTTTAGGGGGAAATTATATTTAAATTATTAAGGAAATAAACTAAATCATCAAAGCAGTAACTAATCTATCCATTTTACGTCAGTAAATTTAAACATTTTATAAAAAAAACACAAGAATATCCAATAAGTAGTTGCAAACACTGTAGAAAGTAATACCCAATAATCCGTCTGTTTTAATTATAAAGGAGATTACATTTTGATGCATGGACCGGATCGCAGCGAAGGGATTTTGCACGTTGTGCATGAGGGTGAGCTTGGAACTGTGTGTGACGATCGTTTTGATAACCGCTTGGCAAGAATGGTGTGTCGAAAACTTGGATACGCTGGTGGAGAGGTTGTCGACTTGTCAACGTTTGGTTATGCAGCAAAGGCAATCTGGTTGGATGAACTGAGTTGCCAGTAAACGAAGATTCACTTCTCGACTGTGCACACAATACGTTGGGTGTCACAGGTTGTGACCACAGTAAGAAGATGTTGCCATATCTTGCGCAAAAGGTAAAGACAATACCCTTCAAGAATCTGTTATGTATCTAATTCCGCACCATTGTACATCAAAGGGCAGGGCTGATAATTTGTTATGATATATGTGCATGTATAATTTTGTATGGAGGGGTGGCTTGTTTAGTTGTTCGATTCCATTCACCAATATTCGGGACGGTTCTATTTCCACCAGTTTGAGCAATGTCGTCCAATGGTTTTCTGCGTCTAGTTTTTAGCGACCCACATGTGTAACGTGTCACTTTCACCTGGGTTATCCATCGTCCTTACCAAGGGTGGTGGGGGGGGAGAACTTCGCTCCGGGCGCTAAAACGCTAAAACTTTCGTAAAAAGTTTCTAGGTAAACGTTCTCTCATCCTTTCCGGTCATTTTAGCGAAAAAAATGTGAACGGTCGCACCTTCACTGGGTTAGTGTATGCCTTCAAAGTCGAAGGTAGGGGGGGTGGTGCCACCCAAGTATATTTTATGTGGCTTTGAAATAGTCTGCACAGTATGGCTCAAAACTCTATGTTTATGTAAACTAGCCAAATGCCATCATTTAAGCTAAACCGCATGAAAATCCGATTATTCCTGCGATTTTTAGCGCAAAATTGGATTTCGCCTATTTTCGGTGGAAAATGCCAATTTTGCCGACTCGCGGACTTGATGCCGTCATTTTGACGCCATACTAGGCATGTTGTTATTATTTGGTATCAATGGAAAGGGAGGACCATAGCTATCCAGTGGTCTCAAAATCATAAGCATCGGGTGCTTTTAACAAATTCTCGAGGGTGGGGGTAACCACCCCCCCCCCCTGGTTAAACCGTGTTAAAAAAGGCTGGTAAGACGAGGGTTATAGGTTGGGACCCACTGAAGCAAAAATTGGCTTAACCTCGTCTTGCCGACGGGGGGTGGTTATATAATCTGATATTCCAATTTTTGGGAAAAAAAAAAAATTATCCTGTTCTACACTGTGTCTATAGGATTTGACAGCAGGTTTGCTGACCATGCGACCTATATGTACATAATTGGAAGAGGAGGCCCCAGTTCGGCCGTTTTTGCCATATTGCCAAATTGCAAAGTGGTATTTATTTTTTTGGCAAAGATGGGGTCGACTTTGACGGGACAACCTGGCCTTTAAAGGGTGGTACTAATTTTTTTCGACTAAAAATTGACCGAAAAGGAGTAAACTTACAATTACTTAAACGCCTTAGATCATGTTCGTTTGCGTTTTTCAGCGACTGGTGGATCATCCCCCCGTTAGGGATGGTGATAACCCCCCTCCTAGTCGGACGAGGTTATAGCACAGGGAGTCCAAAACAAACTGACCCTGATGTGTCCGCCATTTTGAATGTTAAAAATATATATATAACATATGTGGATCTGCGGAAAGCTTATTCATTATCATAAGTTGCTGCAAGACATTCAATCGGTTACGTATAGGCGGCTCCAGTCTTGGAATCAGATCTGCAGTGAAAATATCCTGATTTCTTCTGGACACTGATTTCATTCGCTGACGCCGTTCATTCAATGTAAATCCGTGGCCAGAGCAGAAAACCGACAAATAGGTGCACCAAAAAAATATCGCCCTGTGTCAAATATTAGCTGTGTACAGTCATGAGAAATAGTTGGGTGTGTGTACATTCAATAGAAAATGAAAATTAGTTTTGGTTATGCAAAGGCAGTCGTTAAAGTTTTAAGACGTATGAAACGTTGATTTTAACTTGTTAAAAGAATCGCACAGGATACAATGAACTTGCTGTGTTGCTTAACTTCGCATGATTTTTCAACATTTCAATATCAAACTGTTCTCATCCATTTTACACATAGCTAAAAGAATGTAGTCAAAGATTTGATAAAGGACTTCTTAAATATTTTACATATCACTTTACAATTGGCTACTTTAAGCATCAAGCAGAAACCATTATTTCTGAATAGTTGATTTCATGAAGTGTGGAATATGATTCACTGCATAATATATTTGATTCGAAGATTGTCCAATTTAAACTTTGTAAAATAAACTAGAAGCTAAAGATAAAAACTGAATTATCTGCATGACACCACTTAACTTTAAAATAGCAGCATAAGCTTGAGACAAATTTAATGCATGATAGCCTGGAAGTTGTTATAAGTGCAGTGCGAATAATGATTTTGCAAAATTGACGTAGACACAAATTTACAAAGTGAGAAGAAACACCAATTATATCGGCTTTAATTTGATCGTAGAGGTTGGGTAGCAAAAAGTCAAATGAGTTTTTCTAACTTGACCTCTCACAGCTTTAGTTCAAGCCAAGTAAAAGCAAATGGTGGTACCGCCGAAGCTCATGGTCCGCAGCATTATTTGGCCGGGGAAGGGTACACCGGCTGCCCCAAAAGAAACTGGGGCAACAAAACAATGTTATTGTTACGGCCATGAGCCACGATAGCCCAGACCCCATACATTTGTTTTTGTGTGTGTATGCATGGGGCCAAGGTTGTATACGGAGTACATATTTAATTGATTGCTCACTGAAATCTTACTATTTAAATTTTACATTTACACTGGGGAGCGATTACCACAAGCAATTTAATGATTGACAGAGCGCCTAGTTATCTATTAGAACTGTTATCATTGCCAAAAGTAGGCGATGGCTGACTAAAAGCGAAATATAATCCAATTACCATTGTTCAATGTGTCAAAAGGTACAATTATCACAAGTTAGTGGCTGGCTGACAGCGTAATATCATGACCAATATAAATTCCTATAACCACCGCCCCTATTTTATTAGCAATGATTGTGAATTCGGACGAAATTATGCAATAACAAATAAAACCCAAAACTAACTGAACTGCCAAACGACCTTGGTTCCCACCACCGTCAATGCCAGAACATTTACAAAATTTACTGGTGATGTACCCTTAACTTGCACGACTCCGGTTTATGGTGCCAGTTAAAGACCCGATCAGTGATTTGCTAAATCAGCAAATCGAAAAAAAACATCAAAAATCACATTTTTGCATGTATGTTACAAGTAAAGGTAGCCTAACATACCCTGCAAATTATAAACCATAAGCAAATCCTAATAAGGACGAATCGTAGATTTTAGTCATTACTGTCCGTTCGACACTGTACTACAACACTAATTGAATGGAGAATCGTATCTTGGAACACTGCCGTTTTTCTTCCTTTTCGTCAATTCTTCAGCTGGAAAATGCTAATTATGAGAATTCTACAGACGCATCCCTTCCCTTTAATCCTATTCCTGCAAATTGCAATATTTTTGAAATAATTTTGTGATTATGTTTATGGTGGCAGTTCACGAAGTTTTTAAGAGCTTGATCTTGATTTTATAATTTTCTTGTACCGGAATTTTCTGACCTTTCTGAACTACTATAACCAACTGAGGGACCAAATTTCACCGGTGTGTTCAGTAAAAGGTGGTTAAAAATGAATTGGAGGACTGACGCTTTGCACCGTGTATTTGAATTGTATGCGAGCGATATAGTAGAGTAGATATGTGCAATATTTTGGGGGAATTGTGCACTTGGTGATAAAAGCATGAAATTTGGCACATATCATGGGCCAGTCAACAGAAAGACTTTTAGCTATAGGGGCATCGCGAATTTGTCCTCCCTGATGAAAATGGCGGCCATTTTTTCAAAATGGCTGCATTACTTGCTATTTATCCTCTAGGATTAGAGTTTGGGTTGATAAATACAGTGTCTTTAGGCATTAAAGCATGGCATTTGATGCACATTGGATGTTTTAAAAAGACTTGCGATCAAATGGCTATTGCAGTTTTATCCCGTGGCATTAATGGCGGCCATTTTCCAAAAAGGCCCGCGCATTAGCACTATTTACATATTTGCATGAAATTAAGTAAAGTTAATGCAAAGGGGTTCCTTAGAATAGGTTTTAATTAAAAGACACTATTAGGTTATTCCGATATAACGTGGTTTTCACTTACAACATAGCTACCACTGATGTATACATTGGTTTGCCGTTAATGTTCATCATCCTTCACTTCTTGAATGAAGAGGTATTCTGTAATACCCACAATAAAATCAACAAACCACACCATACCAAGTCGTTCCCGACTTCATTACAATGCATGTTTGTTTTTTTTTTTCAAATGATGTTAATCCATTGTTGATCTCTTGAGGAACATTTTGGCTACAAACAGTCTTAAGCTACATGTTATAATATGGCATTAAGCTTAATCTACTATTCATTGCTGTACAGAAAATAAACATAGAGCGCCTTTGTGGTTCTTGATGTATAACCATTGCTCTTCCTCCAATGAAGCAGCACTCACGAAACATATCCAGAGAGCCACCATCAACTCTGTTACTGTTGGGCCCAAATGATGATTGAATCTCCTGAGCTTCCATGTCCAAGTGAATGAGATGGACTAGAACGGAAAATAGTATTGAAATCTTCTGGACAACCTTCCATACGTTAGAAAAGTATGCCAAAAACTTCCAAGTTGCGGTTGCAAGGAGGGCTGCAGCTGACAGGAAAAATGCTTGAAATCAACTCGTCAGTGCATCTGTATTATGCGACGTGAATAATTTGCAACATCAAAAATCTGCTCTGAATATAGATGTGGCACTCCTGTTTTACCTTTAGAGGTCTAACTGCAATTATTCATGTTAATGAATATCAACAAGCTACCATTATCTAAACCCTTGAGAACATTTTCCAACTCGTCAGTCAAACTCTAGGTCTCCATATTCATGCTCCGTGTATTCATATCTTTGAGATTGAGAAAAGGAACACCCTCGCTGGAGTTTCACAGACCGGGCTCACAGTATGCAAGGAAGCTTACAAGGACTTGTTTTTGAATACAACTCTCTTCTTGCTAAGCCAAGATGAGTATCATAGCACCCAGATTACTACATGTTACCAATGTGCCTTTCCCGTGTAGTCAGGAACTTCTAAGAATGAAACACACCTACTACTCACGAATATCCAAAACATCTTGCTAACAGTTTTTTGCAGATTTGCACACAAGATCAAGAAGCGGCGTTACAGTCTACATGATACTACTACTGCCAGTCCCTTAAAACTATGTCTAGATTATCTGGTTTACCATTTTAAAACAACTTTTTCCCAGCGGGGATCGATGTATTTCCTCAATCTTCAGTCATGCTTTCATCTGTGATACCGCAGCTGAAGAACTCCCGCGCGGACACCACCATCCTCTCAAATTAACGCCCTATATCCATTTCTTGGAAAGGTGATTGAAAGATTAATATCAGTTTTGACTTATCTCAGGGATAATGATCTCCATGTTCCGATGCAGTCAGCATGTCAATGATCTGTTACCAGTTTTAAAAACTTTTCCCAGCGTGGATCGATGTATTTCCTCAAGCCTCGCAGCAATGGATTGTCATCTGTGATCCCGTGCTGAAGAACTCCAGCACGGACACCACCATCCTCTCATCTCTAATCGCCCTATATCCATTTCTTGGAAAGGTTATTGAAAGAATTAGTAATCAATTTTAGACTTATCTCAGCGATATGATCTCCATGTTCCGATGCAGTCAGCATACCGTCATTTCACAGTGCGGAGAGTGCATTGTTTTTTTACAGGCGCAGAAATGACACTATTATTGGTCTTGACAAGCAAAAGAGGCTGTGTTAGTTTAACTTCATACCACTTTTGACACATTGACTCATACAGCTCCTTAAGCCGCCTTAAGGCTATGAAATAATTGGAAAAGCATTAAGTTGGTTCTTTTCCTAGATGACCGAACTATTCTCGAATCTATCAATTTTGCTTCATCAGATCCTGTGGTCGGTAGATTGTAGAGTTCCACAGTCTGTTACTGGATGTATTAACTTCACTTGTTCTCTGCCCCACTTCAGGCTTCATTACCTGCCCATGGTGTCCTGCAGGCTGTCGTTTACACCGATGGCAGCTCTGTCTTTCACCATTTTGGGGATTGTGATGCAGCCATAAATACTATTGAATCATGCATTGCGTTATCAGATCCTGATGTACATCCAACAAGCAGATCTTTATTAGCAAGGACAACAGAGAATGTTGTGCGCTTTCGTTCTCATTCTTAACCAGACCGACTAGTAACTCTCAGGCATCCATCATTGGCATCAGTTTTTCATATCCGCAAGGCTGCCATTAGACTCATCACTAAAAGAACAATCATGTTTAAACGACTCAAGCTGCCTGGCACTGGGATAGGAAAATTGGGTAATTTTGACAGTACCGTTGATGAAAAATGCACCATTGGAATTGGCCCATGACTTTATTAATCAAGGCGGGGTCCTGCCACTCCCCTTGCCCTATTTTCTCTCGCAGAAAGAGAAGTAACCAAGGTTCAGTGAGTCAAAAGCCTGGCTGTCACGTTTTTGTCCTTAAAATCCATTATCAGAACATAACATATCTACCAACTGCATTCTTCAAATTAAACAGAGCTCAGTAGTCCTGATATTGGTGATTTTTTCTTCGTCTTTCTTATTCCTTCTCTTCCTCTAGTCCGGCTGTCTAGGAGAGTTGTTTTCACTTCACCAATTAAGTAGGGTTTTATGCATCTGAATCAGGAAAGATCAAGATTTCACCAATATCACTGTGGGGTACACACACATCCTCACAGCTGATGATTCAATGTACCGCCATAGATTCTTAGTATCGAGACAACTGGGGGTTGTCTTTCTCTTCGATCTATTGGTCACAATATATATTGGAAATGTCTACTTAATTATTCTCTTAAGTTATTCTACTAGTTGGTAATTGATGTATATCTATTTGTTTTCAATATGAAGTTTATCTATTGCCATTTACATTGTCCTTTATAAATTGATGTATATTACTCCTATTGGACGTTCTATAGGCCTAACATTTGCACTGTATAAGATTGTTATTATTATTAATAATGAACTAGTCACAAACTTCAGAAGCTATTGTTATATACGGCATACAAAAGAACATGAATCGAATACATTTTATGTAAGTTACTGATATTCATGCTTTTGACAACAATCTTCTGTGCTGTATACTTTTACGGCCAAAATAGAATATTGCTCTGTTTGTCAATCTTAAAATGAGTTCCACATTGAACACCACACTGATACTTTGCAACACGGTTAGCCATGATTGATTACCCACAAGTGTGCATGCCCTGAGTTAGCAGATTTGTGGTAAACTCCCCTTACTCTTTGGTACGTTACAGAAATCAGCGTATATCACATCATTGGTGCTAACAACAAATAGTCATGCTGTTGGCAATTAGCAATACATCCGGCAATATAAAGCTAATTGCACATATTAATAATGATACTGATAAGTACAGATCGGAACCACAACAAGGACGCAGTTCATGGAGTTTTTTGTAAAACACTTGTAAGATTAATAAATTGCCTGCCATTGTTGTCATTTGTGGCAGCCCTTTCACGGGTTTTCATCTGTACTTGTGCAATAGTGTGCCTTCGTTATCATTAGACGCATACCCTCACAGAAACCTCCTCCCATTTTGGAAAGGTTCACAATCTTTTGTGTTATCAAACAAAACTAACAAAAGCCCTTCTTAATATGTTTGAGTTATTCCGTCTGCAAAGCAAAGATAAACAAGCATGGTGGACTTTTTTTAAATTCTGCCACTTTATTGATTGCCTATTTACAGGTTGTATTTGGCATTGCTGTTTAACATAAATCTCTAATTTAATACATCAAAACAACAAAAAAATTGGTATTGAGTGCTTATTTACAGGTTTTATTTTTGCCTTGCTGTGTGATAAAAATATGCTTTGGTAGAAAAATAGGCATAGTCAAAGTCGATGAAAATTGTAAAATAAGGTGACTTGTCAGCTATTTTGGAAGAGAACGCCATTTTTGAAAATGTCCACCATTTCTGTTACAGAATAGTTTCCCCATAATAAATTCTATTTTAGGCATTGCTCTGGGCTCAGATCATGTTTGGTAGCACAAAACAACACACAAACCCATTTTAGTTCATCAAAAGAGCTAAAATACCAGAAATGGCAGCCATATTTGGAAATTGGCCGCCATTTTTGTTACACGAAAAAAATCTGCGATGCCCCTATAGCCAAAAGCCTTTTTAGACATGCCCAACTGTGTGGCCAATTTCATGCTTTTATCACCAAGTGCATAATTCATGCACATATCTATTCTACTAATAGCTCACCGGACAATACTACACCAACCACATGCGGAAAGAGTTGCTACTCGCAGCGGAGCCTAGGGGAAATGGCAAGAAAACTAGCAGGCGACCGTAGTGGTATCATGAGTAACAAAAATCTTATAATATTATTGAATACCAATACGTCTGATTGTTCCTCCATGATCACTGCCGTGCCGCTTGCGAGTGGTGATTCATGTCTCCGCGGCCAGCGTTGAGATCATTCTTATGGTAGTCACTTTGGATGTCTGCACTCGGCTTATTTTTTCTGGATATAGCTTCTGAAGGTTGCGATACTTTCGTTGCTGTTGAATCATCCTCGCCATCCCATAGTGGTGGACCTGACGTCCTTTGATTTACCCGTAATTTGTAGTTTGTCTGGTACAGCAGAGTCATACTGGGATATCTGGCATAATAGTTCAATGCCAATCAATGTTTGCACATTATGCTCACTGGGTTAATTCCCTGCTATCACTTTAATCAAGATAAAAACATGTTCACATTTGTATCTATCCATTGTTAATATAATCAATGTCCAGTTCATCGGTAATGATTCCGCCTGGATTATTTCACTAAACTCGGCAAATTTCAGTCTCTTCTTCGAGGTGAGCAGTATATTCCACCGGATTAGTGGCTGGTCTCTTCTCCAAAGCTTACAGTATGTTGCACCAGGATTATTTCCCCTCGTGCTTCAAGCATCAGGCTAGCGATAGTCCACTAAGTTATTTCACTATTCTCAGAAAATGTTGTAATTTCTTCAAGCCAACGGTACAATTTCCAATGCCGATATCCTTCTCCACTGTTCACTTCCGAAGTTAATTTAATCACAGACCTTCGATACAGTTATTATCGTTCGTTTTTGGTAAAACAGTCCAGGTTTCTCGCAGTGCTCGCGAATGTACAATCCTCAACACGTATTGACTTTATTTTTCCATTTCGATGAGAGATGAAATCAGTGCTATAATCACAATCACTTTCAAATGACTTTTATCGGAGCTCTCTCTACAAACATCTTGTCTGTGTGAAAAATTAAAGTGAATTGACAATTTGGCTGGCGCGAAAATGCACCTCTCTGAAAAACCCAGGTGCAAAACACCTTACCGATTGCTTTGTGCGATCTATAACAAATTAGGTTACTAGTTAATACGTAACCTTTCATATATTTAAGGGTTTGATATGACCTTTATAGTGCAATAACATTTACATAAATTTATACAATACCCTTAAACTCATATCCATTTATTTGATTATGATGCCATTATGTAGTTGTCTTTGTAATATTTATTTACTTCTTGTCAATTGCAGAAGGCCCACGTGTATCTGATGGAAATTCATATCTTGAAGGTCGACTAGAATATCTTCTTAACGGTGAATGGGGAACAGTTTGTACTAAGAATAGCTATTGGGGTATGAATGAAGACAGTGTTGCTTGTAAGGAAATGGGATTCTCCAGCTCTGTGATGGTAAGTCTTGAACCCGGGCCAGTGACACCGTCGTAGTGACACCGTCGTAGTGACATCGTCGTAGCGTGCAATCCCCGGTCATAGGACTGGGTCCCGAAGGGCCGTGGTTCGAGACCTTAATTTTCGACTTTTCTCTTCCCCCTCCCTTCACTCCTTCCCGGCTAGTAACAGATGGGGCGTTAGGATTAATGATTGTGTAGACAAATACTATATTTGCTCATCGTCTGCTTGTAATACCATCATCATTATCAAATATAGTGATAGTGATAAAGCTTTATTCCCGAAACGTGCACTTTCAGTGAAAGAAACGAACTCCAAGAAACTTAAAATGACAAACCTCAATCTGTGACAAAGTCAGCTGAAAAATCAAGTTGATATGATACCAAAGCAGGAAAGTCGGTGTCGGAAGGTTAGATAGGAATGCATTTACAGATCTTGACCTTGCAGTCACTACGGACAAGTTACATTAAGATACATAAGACTTACTGCTATGACTGGAAGTTACTTCTGCCAGGGTTGATTTCTTTCTTAATATTAAAAGACTGAGTATATGACTATCAATATTTGGTCAAGCAATCACCAGCCCCTATTTTCAAATATATGTACTGAACTCAGGGAGGGTAGGGATTTCAAATACCTTGCACTTTGTATTGCACATAGAACTTCCTGTCACTTAAAGGACAACCATGGAATGACGGTGTAAAAGGAAATATAGTCCGCCGAGAGCCATGGTCCGGGCTCCATAGACGACAACGGAATAAAGGGTGAAACTAATGTTGCGTAAGGAGTCAAGTTAATCAATAATTGCTTTATTCTTTACCCATTGGAGGTGGATTATGAGTGCGGCGCCAGGCTTATGAAAGAGCAGATCATTGCCTGGAGGGAACACAAATCATTCCCTCAAATATATGGTAACATCGTTTCCAAATCATCCATTCTTGCCTAACATCGACTCGTTGAACTCGCTTTACTGGTTACTTCTTCCTTGCCACAGACCAGAATCATATTAGATATTTGCTTCAACTATATACATCGATGCGATTACAAGAGACATCCAGCGAGATTTAGAGGTCTGCCTAATCTTTATATGAGAAACAAGACTTCCTGAGGTATGGATGAGAACCCCATCTCAGTTTCAAATCTTCAGGTTGGTAATATCTTTCTGCAGCAGATCTGAGTGTAGGCTTTTCAGTAAATAGCTGTAATTCTTGTGATAACTTTACTTTAGTAAAAGGGTTTAAGTTTTTTTATAACACGCTGAATGACGCCCAATGCCATCATGGTAATTAGTAGACAGTCTTTTACAAACTACATTCTAATTTGGATTTCTACAGGCACCAGGCATTGTGGTATTTTTAATTTTCTAGACGTTCCACATTTGAATGTCCAAATGCTTCGATCGATTCATTTGTTATTGGTTCGTGGGGATACAGGAAATGCCATTCCTGCGGTCATCTAAAATAAGGTGAAAATATAAATTGTAATGAAAATATTCACTACTGCTTTCAGAAATATGATCCGTAGGGTGAAGAGACTCGTCTTGACCTCCTTTGAATTTCCTCTTTCAATGAGATGTTCTGTTCCTTTCCGCATCAGTAAAATTTACAAACCAACCTTTTTGAGACAGCTAAATGCTCAGATTAAGGAGACCAAAGCAGGGTTATTCAGGCTGTAGCAGATCTGTAACTTACTAACACATCACTATCTAGATATGTGTGTGTATTCCATCTATGCAATCGTGAAGCCAAACATCAGCTTAACGTAACCTGGTCTGGAACATCCTTGGAGCACTGCGATAACTATGTCTACCTACTACCTTGAACCTCACTCCTCTCTCTCTCTCTCTTATAAGACCCACATTAAGAAGAAGAAGAGTAATAAAGTATTTTCACGTAATAACATCTTGAACAAACTCACTGACACAAGATGGGGGTGGATATTCGCCCACATACCCTAAGATCGCCAGCACTGGCCCTTTGATGTGCAGAATATGCCTGCCCTGTATGGGAAAGATCAACACATGCCCAAAAGCTTGACCCAGCTTTAATGCATCTTGCTGGCTTCGTAGATCACAATCGGAGAACTTATACATCCCAGCAGGAATTGCTTCAAAAAAAATCCATCGAAGTGTAGCGAGCATGCAAGAACGTAGCTGTCAAGCATCTAATGTGAAGCACCACATGTCAGGGCAGAGGCTTGCTGCTAACTGCCTTAAATCCAGACACAGTTTCTTAAGCAAAGTCCGACCCCGTGAGGCAGTCTCTAAGGAGTTTAAGAGAGCTGAATTGTGGAAAAAAAGACTTGCTGTCAACCAAGTACTATCAACCAAGTAGCATCTATTGGTATTGAACACGGTGAGCATCTTCCACCCGGAGCTGACTCCTCATGGGTGGAATGGCGATATCTCAACAGATTGAGAACGGGTATCGGCCGATCTATGGTTTCCCTGCAAAAATGGGGTTAGCTGAAAGTAGATCAGGATACTCTTTGTGGTTGTGGAACACCACCAAAGGTAATGAAACATTATCTTTGTCTGTTGGAACAACCATGTACAGGCAAGGACCTTGCCAAATTCAATGACGCAGCCAGACGTTGTATTCGTCTATGGCTAGAGCATATTTGAGAACTACTGTGTTTGGACTCAATAAGAAGATCTAGCTATGTACTGTCCATTTATTAGCTTAGACCATCGGTTTTTAATTAAAATAAGAGAAGGCATTGGTGTCGGGAAAAATCGGGAAAGAAAAGTTGGTATTCATCTGATTACCCAACAAGATTTTGAAGGTGCATGCTGAAAAGTAATTCTTCACACCCATTTCTATTAACTTTCTGCGATTTTTGGCCATCAATCGGCAAGGAATCGGAACCAGCCGAAGATTCGTAATGAACGTTTTCAGGAATGTTCCATTTATAAGATGTAAAACGTTACATCGCACTTTGACATTTGAAGACATTGATCGATATCATGAACAATCCTTATAATGTAAAAATACTTTCAAAGAAATACAACGATACATTCTTTGTATTATGTCTTTTTATGAGAAGATGACACAATATGTGCAGGTCACTGTCTGACCAAGTGGGTGGGTATCGCTACATTGATATTCGCTTCCTACCTCGTATGCATGATATCAAAGACCACCTCACACGTCATTTGTTAACGGCACAACTGATCACACCCACCTGTAGAGACGAAACCGGTCTTGTTCCCCCAGCCTTGGAAATATATCAATATTTCCTATCAAGAAATTGTTCACCATATCTAACCAAATTATTATGCCTACACCATCCTCTCACCAGCGAACACACAAGTCTAGATCGCCGTGTTGGAGTGCATTTTGTCATTACGACGCAGTGCCTGGCGGTCCCTTCTTTACTTTCGTGATTCCAGCACCTTCTGTTTTATTCATTGTTCACTAGAGATCCTTGAGAAAAGCTTATTAACAAAATATGAGTTGATCCCGATCTTGCGGTTTTGTGTTATGAGCAATTGCTTGTTTCCCACGGTCCCATAGGCCACTGTGTTGTCACCGTTTACGGACAGAAAATACAAAATTGTGAATTTCTTACAGATACGACCGAATTTACACGTAAGATTATGTACACGTGGATTACTAAGGCTGGCGGTTCAGATGATATGAAAATCTCAACTTTTGAGAGGTAAGTAGGGGGGACGAGGTTGTGGATCACAAAATGCCCCTTTAATAAAATGACCCTTGGTGCCATTTGGGTCAAAGCTGAAGGCACATACTTTTCAGTTCTTATTATACAGATACATATAAACTGTGTATGCCTTGCATGTGGCTTGTATTTTCGGGACAACTATGTATTATTGACACTATACACATAGTTGTCCCAAAAATACAAACACATATTATTTGCATAAAGAGCTGAAAATTATCTGCTAACAATTTACAAGCATTTCCCATAATGCAATTAACACCTATGGCCGTTTTATGAGTATGAGATATATAATGTAACACAAGCAGTGTTTGTAAACAGGTCTATTCAATGTTCTTTTGGCTTCAGAGTAGCATTAGAGTAAAACAAATGGGTCAACCAGTTGTACATAACTACATTATCCGTTTAAATTTGGGGTGTAGCTACCATAGCAACATGTATGGAATAAACCGTGACCTTGTAGGGCAATGTAGGCGAGGCCCCCTTCAAGTGTTTTCCGCCTTGCTAAAAGACCCTTTTTTGGTGCCAAATTATTCAATCTAATTGTCAATTGACATTTTACGCTCCTTTTCATGCAAAAACCAACATCCACTTGGGTATGGTACAAGGTGATCCCAAATTGGATAGGGGATCCCCTTCGGGAGAGAAGTACCAACACGCCTAGTACGAGGCAGAAATATCACAGACACTTGATATTTGTACCAATGGATAACTAAGTTCCTCCTCGATTAACATCCCATTGATATCAAGATGAGTTCCAACATGTCTAGCATTACGTCAGATTAACGTCATAATGTTCCCATGTCAGTGAAACTCTATATACACACAGTGTAGACTATGGGAAACATCATTTTTTTACCAAAAAAAGTTAGGAATATCCGATTTTCACGCGGTTTTTGGCTCTACTTGCTGGGAAATGACTAATTTTATATACACAGAACGTTTTAGTGTTGTTTATTTTTGTTGTTTTAGTTTTGTCGTATTTTTGTTGTCTTGTTTCTGTTTTGTTTTGTTTGTTTTTGTTGTTGTTTGTTTGTTTTTGTTTAATGAAATATTTGTAAAAAGGCTTTTAACACTTAAGTGTATAGGGGGTCCACGTGGACGTAACATTTTGTTTTTCGACCGCCATTTTTTAACGGTAAATTACTTTTGCCCAAAATTTTATGTAATTGCCTAAATATCAGTTATGCTTGTTTTGGTTGCAATGGAAAAAAATCAAATCGACCATGGCGTTATTATGCTAATTAGCATAATTAACCATTTTGGTGGCGCTATTTATTTTCTCCTATTATGAGCCAAATTTTATGGAAAAGACCTTCGGGAAAGTAGTTTTTTCATTTTTCGGCGGGGAATTGGGTGCGCGTTGCAAAAATCGGTTTTTGGGCCGCAAAAAAAAAAAAAAAAAAAAAAGTATTTGAGGAAATTTGCCATACCGTCTCCCGCAAAGAGGCATACAGCGAAGGCGTCTCAAAATCTGCACTAAACAGCTGATTGTGGTTTACACCAGTACAGAATAAACAAAGATCAATAATGTTTGTGTTTGAGGTCAAACTGTATTGATCATGGTGCACAATATCACGCTGAAAATATGTGATATTCACCGGGAAAGGCTTTTTTGATCTCAAGTCGGAATTTTGATACGCACGTATAGAAATTACAGAATCAGATGAAAAGTACTGCCTTGTCTTTAATACACGGATCTCAAGCTAACCACTTGTAGGTTATGTTTGCATATCCATGCCAGAAACAAAAATATAAAAATATGAATTTTGATGATTTTTTCGATGTTTCGGATTAGCAAATCGCTGCTAATCCCTTTAAGTGTATAGGGGGTCCACGTGGACGTAACATTTTGTTTTTCGACCGCCATTTTTTAACGATAAATTACTTTTGCCCAAAATTTTATGTAATTGCCTAAATATCAGTTATGCTTGTTTTGGTTGCAATGGAAAAAAATCAAATCGACCATGGCGTTATTATGCTAATTAGCATAATTAACCATTTTGGTGGCGCTATTTATTTTCTCCTATTATGAGCCAAATTTTATGGAAAAGACCTTCGGGAAAGTAGTTTTTTCATTTTTCGGCGGGGAATTGGGTGCGCGTTGCAAAAATCGGTTTTTGGGCCGCTATTTTGAATCGGTACAACCGATTTTCATTTTTTTCCCTGTTATGTGGTCGTATTCGTATTTGAACTTTATTTCCATATTATCAAAAAACATAATACAATATTACATAATAATTATATCAAATAATACAATTATAAGGATAATATGGAGGAGGCGTCAAAAAAGCCATACAGGCCAGAAGTGGACGTCCCCTAATCTAAAACATAATATTAAATGATACATGTCAACCAACAAAACTTGTATTCAATATTATTTGAAATTAATGGCAATATTATTCCAGAAAGCAGGGCCCTTTGAACGAATACCTCTGGATGCAAAATCAGTTCTGTTTCTAGCAATTAAAAAAATTAATGCATTTCTGGTTTGGTGGCTATGAATACTGTGCATATATACAAAATAATAATTAAATATACCAGGAAGGTTTTCAGAAACGTACCGATACGTAAATAACCCAAGATTAATTTTGTACATATCATACACATTGAGAATATGATTTTCATAGAATAGTGGACTAGTATGAGCATTGTAATGACAATAGTTAATTACTCTTATTGTTTTTTTTTTTCAACTTGAGTATTTTATCTACTTAAGTTTGGTAAGTACTACCCCAAGCAAGAAGTCCATAGTTAATGTATGAAGATACAAACGCAAAATATAGTGATGTTGGAATACGTTTAGGTAGAAAGTGTTTCAGCTTATTTAAGATGCCGATATTTCTTGAAAGAGGCATAGATAGATGCTCAATTATGGTCTTTACATGTGAGATTTTCATCTATAATGACGCCTAAAAATTTAGTTTGCCTTACTCTATCTAATTTTATTTATACCATCTGTGGGCACCAAATCTGTAATTAGATGTTTTTGAGGTGTTCCCATAATCATATAATTTGTTTTGTTGTATTCACTGAGAGTTTATTTGCCTTGTACCAGTTTGAGACTTCTTGCAACTCAATATTTACAATGTATGATGTGTCCCATCAATGACCAGAGTTTTGGCAAAACATTCCACCGGCAAAGTGGTTTTCAGAGGGGGAGGTCCGTGTGGGGACCCCTATACACAAACGGAAGTACACAAGGCCTTAAACACTTAAGTGTTAAAGATAAGAGTTAAAGAGACACTGACACATTTGAAAAATAGTGCGCCCTCTATATACATTAGCCCTCACCTGAAATTATACAGCCCAAATCAGCGCACTTACGGGTAAACCGAACGATTTTATAGTTAACCCTCGTCTACCTGAGCCATTTTTTTGTAACAAAATTGCCGAAGAGGGGGGGGGGGTGGTTACCACCCCCCACTGTGATTTTCGTTACTGAACACCCGATTCCTGTAAATTTGGTACCAAAGGATAGCTTAAGTTTCTGCTTCAATTGGTACCAAAATAAGCACTAAACTCACCCATTATGACGTCACCATGAAGTCATATGTGGGAAAGTACGAGAAAATACTGACTGACATAGGGTGGGGAAAATTGATATTTAGCAATTTTAGGCGACCTCAAACACCATATTATAGCTCTAAAATGAGGTCCTTATATTAAAACTAGTCATTTCCCATCAAAGTAGAGTCAAAACCGCATGAAAATCTGATTTCCTAACCTTTTGGCGAAAAATTAATTTTTCACTGTGTGTGTCTATGAAAACGGCGGTTGCTGCATGCAAACTTTATGACGTCATTGTGACGTAATTGCTAGGCATGTGGGTACTCATTTTGGTATTAATGGAAAGAGGAGGACCATAGCTAGATATTGGTACCAAAATCAAGTTTCTGTGATGTTCCTTGGTTGTGTTAGGCATGTTGGTACTTTTCTCTTCCGGAGGGGGGGGGGTTTTACCACCCCCCCCCCCCCTTACGATCCCTTTGGATGTTGGTTTGGCAATTAAAAAGGAGCGGCGGAAATGACAATTGACAATTACATAAATAATTTGGACACCAAAAAAGGGGCTTTGTTTAGCAAGCGGGGAAAAAAACTGAAGGGGGGGGGTGGTAACCACCCCCCCCCCCTTCGATAGACGAGGGTTAATGTCGCCGGGCGATAATCAGGAGACGACGCGGAAATGGCGTTAAAGACACTATCAGTGATTCGGCCGAAAGATAAAAAATATTTAATGAAATTTGCAAGAAGAAAAGCGAAGGATATAAGTCTGTAGGGACTCTCATAAGGTATTTTCCAACGGAAAAATTGGACAGAAACGGGAAGAAGAGAAAAGAGTAGGTTTCAAGAGTGATCCCCGTCAAATAGTGTTGTAGTAAGTGTTCCGTTAGGACAATAATGACTACATATCAGATTTTGTCCTTGGGGTGGCTTCTTAAAGATCATGAGGGTATGTTTAGGATAACCCTATACTGTTACAAAATGCAATTGTGATTTTTTTCGATTTTTGATTTAGCAATCACAGAATAAGTGCAGGTTAACACAAGCAACCACACGCGGAGTGATTACCCACGGCATTGCATCTGTGACCGGTCATGTGACCTTTGTGGTTTTAATATAAATTCTTCCAATGGCACATAGACATCGTTTGGGTGCAATAAAGGAAATTTTGATATTTTCTGTAATACCAATGCAGCTTTAAAGCAACTGGACAAGAAGGAAATAATATAGATGTAGACACTAGAATTCTTATCTTGTATAATTCGCTACAAAAATGTTAGGTAATTTGGTTTGCTTATATTTAAATACAAACATAAGTGAAGTCGTATTTGCTCAAGTACGAAATTAGAATTTCACAATGTTTCAAAAAGAATAATATCAGGTTATTCCTTTCCAATGGCGTTATGGTTGATGGAAGGCTTTAACATATGCATTAGGGCTTCAATTTTTAGGGATACCCGATATGTGAATTTCCGGTTTGCATATTCAAATGATATCCAGGTGGGAGAGAGTTTAAGATATCAGTGGCGTTTCGAAATTTTCATAGGTTCTCGAATGGTATTAATTTTTAATGTGTTGCGAGAAAGCACGATGTTTCTGAATTTGTTTTAACCGGACTATGCACTATTGAAACATCGTAGTGCATTTTGGGGATCGGCTGCAAGTTACTAAAACAAACATACCACTCGATTGCAGCCAATTTCACGTGGTTCCTGTTGGATTTCTTGGTTAACTGGCAACATTATGTCTCTAACCCAATGCATTATTCGCAGGCTTTATGAGAAGATTCCTCCAGGATCAGGTAACGCTTGGATTGAGTAGGGTGTTGTGCTTTTTACATGGGGACGAAGCAAGCTTGGACTGAGGTGCACATGAGCATGGCGTGACAATGATGCCCTTCCTGTGATGGATGCATACGTAAAGTGTTCCGAAGGTATCTATTTCCTAAATGGAGAATGGGAATTATTCAATCTTTCACATTGTAGATTTTTTTTTATTCATGGCCAGTTCATGAACAGTTTTTTTGTGGGCGAATTGTCATGGTTCATTCGTTTCTGAGAGGGTTGTATGCTTAACCCACTAATTCAATAGAATTATATGGACGATTGTCGGATTCAGATTAAGGCCATAATTAAAAAAATGTCCCTTTTCTACGAAGAAAAATAATTGCAAGGCAAAAATGCACGGAATTAAATCCAAAACATCAAACTGACACCAAACTTAAGCATTCAACATAAAAAAGCAATGCTAGAATATGTAATTATTATTCGCCAAAATGTATTTTTTATTATTGCTGGAAGAGGGGGAATCTCCACTATCAGAATCCTCCACCATTTTTACGGCATTTTTATAATCACATCAGGAATTTCAATACTACAGGGTTGTTTTCCAGTAGTGATTTTTTCTATATCAACAAATGCTTGCATGCATTTTCTTCATTCGATTTTTTCGTAATTAAGGAATATAGAAAATCTGATACATTTAAGCTGGATTTCATTTATTCTTGTTCCAGAAATATGGTTTGACGTCTTTGTGCAATCATATATCCAAGTACTAAAAGTTTTCGTCACTCCTAACACAACAATATTTACGGGACTAATCTCTTCAGATTAATAGGTCCCCGGGCCTCGATTTTTATGACACTTATCCCTCTTTGATTGTCTCCAAACACAGGAATCGATAGCGTGTCTCAGACAGTAAGACAATTATTCAATTGAATCTGATATGAAGCCTTTACTATTAGATACTAAAAGGGTTCATGTAAACTCGGTTTAAAGCATCGTATTCTGATGAACAAAGTTTAGCATTTAAGCTGTTAATAAGGCTTTTTAGTTGTTAATTCAAACACATCCCCTTCATATGTGTTCGTACCATCGGACAATAGCGTTTACTGACAGAATACAAAATCAGACTATAACCGATGGTGAACATTGTCAGGCCTTATACAGAATAATGTATATATGGTAAAGTAATGTATAGTATATTTATAAGAGCGCAAAGTCCGCTTGTGATTGATAATTGTTAGTCAACTTTACATGTGTACGATAGTGCTCAAAATTGGTATTTATCATAAAAAGGAGGGATTTTATTAATAAGAATCGGGGATTCTCGATTTAACACTAACGGCATAAGGGTTGCCTTCAGTTAGTACAAAAACGGGGGGGGGGTGGGTGGGGAACACACCCTTATATTACCCACTTTCCAATAGGCGTTTTTTACATGAAATCCCCACATGCTAGAAGCCGCGTCAAAGAACATCAACAATAAATATGAAAAATGTAATGATACAACTGAAAAAATATTGGTTCAGTATTGTTCATTTATAATTTAGGTTTACTTTGTATAATTTACCATAGGTTTCTGCACTAATAAACAGATACCATGAATGGCATAAAAATTATGTACCACTGGCCTACGATATTTTGCAGATTTTTTGATTAATTATGTACTTTATTTAGGTCACTATGGGTATGCATTATGAAAATAAGAATCCCAGTAACACCCTTAAGATTTTTCATTTTTGTCATGAGCACTTCCGTAATGGTGCAAAGTGGGGCTCCTGGGAACATGCTAATTAAACGCAAAAACGACGGGGTGGATTTTTTTTTTATAAATGCAACGCGCAACTGAATGATAGACAAAACAAAAAAAATGGAAATAAATATAGTTGCAGCGTTAAAAAAACGACCGGCTGAAAAACAAAAAATTGTTCATTTGGGTTAAGTTGTTTCTCAAGATATGTTCAACTGAACAATAAGTCAACAAACAGACTTGTCCACGGGAGCAATCATTTTCTAGGCTGGGAAATCCTAAATGGCCAAATCGAGCAGGATCGTGTCCTATCCACCCCCCCCCCCCGGATTAAATGGCCGTGCAAAATGGATAGAACGGAAGACGCAAAACTCCTTAACCAAAAGTTGCACTTAGGAGTTTTCAATTGTAACTGCGGTACAACGCTAGAAAACCATGTCTATCTACACAAAAAGGGTTCAGATTGAATGAGCGAATTAATAAACCTGCTTGCAAATATTTGATATTAGTCCAAGATATTAAAAGAAAAACACCCGGAAAAAGCCAAAGCTATTTTTTTCGGCATGTTTCCTGATGTGTGTAAGAAAAATCATGAAATAACAACCAAAAGTCCCCAAGAGTCTGTACACAGACCTAAAGGTCCTGGACTATTCATGGTGTTCGTGTTAGTGCTGAAATACACTGCAATGAAAGACCAAGGCCGTGGCAACAAAATATGATATTTCGAAATCTTTCAAAATTACGCACTGGTCGAAAAAATATCATATAAAACCTATACATATATCCTAGTATGAAAAATTTCTCTAAAATAATCGACAGGGAGTCCCAAAATAATGCCATACTCGTATTTGGTGCTATAATTTCAAAATTACTGAGAATTATTCAAATTTTATAAAAGATTCTGAATGGAGAACTAGGTTGGTACATTCATGTTCAATTTTTGTCTGATATGGGTCACTGGTTTTAAAACAAAGGCAATATTACACCCTACCTCATATTACCCCATTCCAAGTTCGCCTAAGATCGTGAAGGCAGGTTCACTTGAAAAGTTGAATAAATTGTCTTTTCAACACAGAAATATCTGGTACTTATCTGTCTTTTGTTTTTAAAAATTAAATTACTAAAATATTTGTGTTTTGTTTTATTCACGGCCTTTTATCGTCTGTACAGGATTTTCCTCTACTATATTATAATAAGAACTTAGCAACTTGGCCAAACTTGAATGTTGTATCTTCAGTGTTTGACAAATCCGCATGGAATATTGCAAATTGCAGCGGAGGGATTAAAATACCAAATGAATGGAAAAGTATGAATATTGTTGATGAATTCTTAGTTCTGTTATGGACCATTGAAGAAATAACAACAACCCCCAAACAAACAAACATACATAACACTGGAAAATCAACACCTGGGTGGGTCACAAACACCGTGGCAGATGTCATTGAACAGGAGAGATTTCCCTTCTTTTACACCAATTACTCGTTTTACCTTGTTGTAACCTCATTGTTGAAGTTTATTAGTTCTCCGAACTTTTAAGTAAACCGGCTCAAAGTAAAATAGAAAAAAAAAAAATAGGGGAAAAGAAAAAAAAAGGAAAAAAAAAAAAAAAAAAAAAAATTACACCATGTATACAACAAAAAACACAAACCTATTTTTTTTTTAAAATAGAAAACATAAACAACCAAAAACACGCAAAAAAAAAAAAACATAAAAAAAAAAAAAAAAAAAAAACAAAAGAGTTTTTTTTAAAAAAAAAAAAAAAAACAAAAAAAAAAAAAAAAAAAACAAAAAAAAAAAAAAAGGGGGGGGGGGGGGGGGGGGGGGGGAAGGCGCGGGGGGGGGGGGTGGGGGGGGAGTGGGGGGGGGAGGGGGGGGGGGGGGGGGGGGGGGGGTTTTTTGTTGTTGGTGTTTTTTGGGGTGGTGAAACACAAAAAAAAAAAAAAACCAAAAACCAAAAGCAAAAAAACAAAACAAAAAACAAACAAATCAAAAAAAAAACTACACACCCAAAAAAAACACACTAACAAGAAACAAAAAAAAAAAAAAAAACAAAATATTTTCTGTTTTTTTAAAACATAAAAAAAAAAACACACACCACACACCCACCACCACCCCCACCCAAAAAACAAACCCACAAACAAACCACCGGGGGGGGGGGCCCGGGTTTTAGGAAAACAAAAAAGGCTGCGGGGGGGGCTTTTTTTTTTTTTGTAAAAAAAGAACAAAAAAAAAAAAACACAACAAAAAAAAACATTGGGTTTCAAACAAAACAAAAACACAAAACAAAAAAAAAAAAAATTTGTTTGTTTTTTTTTTTTTTTTTTTTTTTTGTTTTTTTCACTAAATTTTCATTTAGTAGTCGTAGTAGTAGTAATAGGGGCTGCAGATGATAGCGAAAAAACGTTGCTGCAGTTAAGCCGAAAAGTAATTTTGGAGTACCATTGTTTGCTTTTTTGGTCTCAATTAAGGTCCAGTATCTGAGGCTTCTCACTATCATTTTTACAAGATTTTCACACAAATATTTAACAAAGTTAAAGCCTCATTAACAGAAATTTACATAATAAATTAAAGATTTAACGCCGCAGTAGTTAGATTATTGCCCATAAATCAGAAATAAAAAAATGCTACAGAACTCGGGTTTTCAGCATTAATTAGCTAACAAAGTGTGTTTCTCAGTATTGCAAATAATAATTTCATATTATCATTCGTATAAATAGTTATATTTGCATATTTTATCTAAAAAAATGGGTTTTCAAAAAAATGACCCATTTTCTTTCTGTTGTACAATAAAAATTCTTCCAACAAGCGGAATTTTTAGAATAGTATATCTAATAAGTAATATTGTTTTGCACAAACAGTGCAAAAACAGATCCGAAAACGAGCTTAATATCACGTTATGTCAAATAATCTGGTCTCGTTTTTACCAAATTAAACATAAACGTATTCTACAGGGTAGAGTGTAACTCGCCGGGATCACTCGCCCATTGTCATTCAATACCCAATAGAATGCCAACTGCTTTATCACCGGCAATATTTCTTACATTTGAATCCCGGTTGGAATTTTGTTAATTATTTGGTGGTTTACTGTATTTGAGGGGGGTTTTTCAAAGACGACAATATTTAAGAACACAAAGTGATGCAAACATTTTCTGAAGATATTACTATAAACTGTTCCTTTTATAATTGTTAGTTTAACATTTTTTTAAAAAATTAGAAAACGCCGATCATTTACAGTATGGCACGTATGGAGATTATGGGCCCGAATTATGGTCTAGGACCATAAGAGTGTTGTGCAATCTAGGGCACGGTATGTTGCAGCTATTTAGAAAACAGAGGGGTTGTAATTTAATTAAAACAGGAAAGTACTTGCGCCCTAAAGGTACGAGAATGTTAAAAAATATTGACTATAGATCGATGTAACGGGGTTTGTAAGCAGTCTTTTCATTTTTGTAAATTTAATTTGGAATGGTACGGGCTCTAATGTGAGTACTGAAACAGTTTTAACGACAGAAGGCGACTAGTGATATGCCGTGATTTCTTGTCATTGAATCACTTCATAATAACCCAAAATATTAAAATACACATAATTAAGTAAACACTAAAAGCAAATTCTACAAAAAATGACATGATGTGTGAAAGGAAGACAAAGGCATATCAGCTGACCACCATACATAAAATACATGATCATAATAGACAGTAGCTGTACTGCTGAAAATTGCAAGATTCACAGTAAAAACATTTGCTTTTGTTTTCTTTTAAAACATCACTAAAACTGATTTCGGGAATAAAATAAACAACCAACACGACAAAAACAGACAAAACGAAACAAGAAATAATTAATAATTAACAATAATCAGTTAATGGTCCGAACCATGATCAAGGGAAAAATGTTGGCTTTGCAAAGAAAATGCCCGATGTTCCGAGGACTGATTAGAACAAACTTTTTTTTAATGTTCGTGTAATTTCTGTTTGCAAAGATGGTGTGAACAAATTTATAGTTCATAAGCATTCACCAAGAGTTCAGTATGATATAGAGTTGTCAGTATAGGTGTTACAATATAGGTCAATGGCTAAAGTGCGAAAACATTAATTGAGGCAACAAAATTAAAGCCAATAAACACGGAATGATGCGAAGGGTACAGTTACTAGAGTTTGGTTATAAAGTTATTCAAATCAAAGTAACTTAGTTTAGAATAAAACGTGTGAGTAGATGGGAGTCATAATGTGGTTATTGGTTTTCAAAAAGTTTGATAGAATATGATTAAGTCCCAACATCATGATAACCGGAGTCTGTGAGAGAAGAAGCGATTGGGTTCTGGGACACCAAACTTTGAGCTATGCTTCATATACCAATATTCAATTTCAAATAATAAAGTAAATAATGTTTCAAGTTACTTCAAATTGTTCAAATTTAACCAAGAGTTAACTAACTTGAAAGAACGGCGTGAAAGAGAAAAAAATAGAAAAAGACCGTGCAAACTTAAAAACAAATTGTTATGTTGTTACGGAAAATATGTCAGTGGGAAACAATCAAGATATTATCAACTCTTAACTATTTGGTTATCAATTTGATCAGATTTGATCAAAATGTGTCACACGTTTTGCAAAATAATTTTGGTGCTCCCTGATGACTAATCTGTTTTTGGAGTGTAGATTTCACATTTTGAGAGTGAATTTCATTATTTTTACTCTAAGGGCAAATATTCACTATAAACCCAGTTGCAATTTTATCCTTTTAATAGTGAATTTTCTAATATGAAAAATTAATTACTTTATTGAATTCAAAACGCTTTCGACTTCATATATCACTGTAATTTTAGAGGACAGAGTGAATTGTATTAACCTTGAGAATAGAAATCACATTATCATTGAATTACTAAAAATAACTTATTTGTATTCTTGGCTGCTTGTTTGTTAATTTAAAAGTATTATGGCCTACCCTAATGTCTTAGAGGAGAAGGACTACCAGCTACGGTCACCGCAAAAAAGGAGGGGGGTTAGCGTTATTTTTCTTGTTAGAAAAACTAGGAGAAAATTTCACCATAAACAAGGCGGTCCGCTCCGTGATTTTTGTGAAGTGAAAAACAAAAACAACAGTTCGGGAAGAAGTATCCACAAAATCGCTTTTTACAGTGATATAATATATAAGGCCTTCACCCATTTTTAATGCAAACCGAGAAATTGTATCAGCGAAAAGACATTTTAACTTCACTTAAAGGTGCGCCCTTTGTTGCTCCATCAAAATTAAGAATTTGGTATCGGAAGAACAATTCAGGAACTGTCCCAGGGAAACAGTTCCCTTTTCACGAAGAAATTGCGGGTATCTATGAAGCAATAATTTTGCTTATACCCGACGAAGGAGCAATTACTAATGAAAAAACAGAATACTCACGCATGTGCGGAGAAGAATAATGAAATAAAATAATTAACCCCGGATCTTGTAGCCACCATAGCCAATATGATTAGGCGTTTTAAAAGTCCCACGCTACAATTTCTGTGCCAATTTACAAGAAAAGAATGAAAAAGATTAAAACAGGGGTGTTTGAAACATAGCCAAATATGGTAATTTTATATCCAAATTTCTCCATGGCCTATTATGACTCAATTAAAAGTTGAGCTCTTATTCGAATTTTAAAGAAAGAAAACAGATATATACCAATAATTATTATTACTAAAATTACAGGTAAATTGTACAGATTAATCCTGACAACACATACATTTCTCCACTTACCACATATACTTACAGATATTGATGTAAAATATGAACTCCTTTTTTTTAAAAAATATAAGAAAAAAAAAATAAATATACAAAAATTTAGGAATCGAGTCTATCAAAAAAATAAAATAGTATTAAAAATAAAAGAGGAAAAAAAAAAGAGATTTTGCATTTTTGAATAACGGCATATTAGAAGTCAAACATATTTTATAGTTTTTCATTAAAACACCGGTAATTAAATTACACGGAATATTACTGGAAATCTGCAAAGGTTGCGGGTATAATATACTCTTTTGTGTGGTATTATTTACCTAACTACCGTTTATTAACGTTTTTCTCTGATTCCAAATTGTACTTTTATGTTAGATATTCAGTAATAAAGCGCGAAGATTGTTATAACCGAGATTGACCGTTAATTTTTAAAGGGTAAAAACACTGGTACAAAAAAGCATATTTAAAAGTGCACGATATCATCACAAGATTGACAAGTGTACCTCAAAAAGTAAGAGATATGGTATGCTATCTATGCTTGTACATTTTTCCCAACATGTATTTTCAAAACTAACACATCAAGACTATTGTTCAAAAACGCAATGTTGAGGGATTTTTGTTGGTTTTTATGAAAAAATCGGCGTTAAATGTTCCATTGGCTCTTTAAGGTATCGAATTATATTTCTCTCATGGTGATTTGCAATATGATATGGAATATAAATTTAGTCCTTAACAAGATGAGAATCATATCGCAAGAGTATAAATGTAATGCTGGTTGGTAATTGGTTTTGGTTTTGATGCTGTGCCTGCTTTGTTGTGGTTTGTTTTAATTTTTACTTTAGATGCACATTTTTTTATGAATTACATGAAAAGAAAATGTAACAAAGGTAAAAATTATGTCCATGTCATATCTGTGCTGATCTGACTTGGAAAGAAAGAAAAGGATACTAACAATACATTCTATCAGCGTGCGTTTTAAAAGGGAGCATTTTCCAAGACCAGGTGTTTGTTTTTGTATACGGATTTAAATAGTGTGACTTTGATATTTTAAAGGTGCATTTCGTGATTCCAGCAACTTTCATTTTATTCAGTGTCACTAGATATCTTGAGAAAAGTTATTAACAAAATTTGAGTTGATCACGATCTTGCGGGTTTGGTGTAGACAATGGCTTGTTTCCCATGTTCCATAGACCGCTGTGCTGTTATTCTGGTAAAAATACAACATTGCGAAGTTCTTACAGAAACGACCAAATTTCGTGAACGATTTTGCCTAACCGATATCTCTTACATTTTTGGGTACACTGTAAAATTTGTGACGACTATCGTTGCAAAAAACGACGTAATACTAAGGCTGACGGTTTAGATGATAAATTCGAGGAGTTGACAACAGAAGACGTAACTCCAAAATGAAAGAAATATTAAAAAGAATTTCTTTAATTATGCGTATACTGCTTTGAGAAATGCGAGGTTTATATTTTCTATAAGCAAATCTATCATACTCAAAATGTAACATCTCTAAAGGCTCATATCTGGTAAGTAAGAAGCATTATAATAAACAAAGAACAATTTTAATTAAGACCGGCGAGGATTAAAGAAATTCTTTATAATTTCTTTAAGTTTGAGTTACGTCTTATGTTTGTCAACCCTCGAATTATAACTCAATTTTTTAAGTGGGGACGTGGTTGTGGATAACGAAATGCCCATTAAGCCCTGTTTTTATCTCTATGAATATTGCCAAGCTTACATTTCGGGAATTAAAGAGGGAAATTAACATCTTAAAGCAAGGGAAAAGATTTTTCCCATGTAAATTGTATGTGCAACGAAACATCGTTCAGCCAAACATGATGACAAATCAAGACCAAAGGAGGTTTTTTTCTCAAGAATTCAAAATTAAAAAAAAAAAAAAAAAAAAAAAAAAAAAAAAAAATAAAGTATTTTAGTTGAAAATTACCGGACAATTGGACAATTTGTATAGGTGATTAAGCCTTACGTTGGCTAATTCCCTGGCCTATAACTTCTGGTTTATTAGAATTGATGTTAACTTGCTATGACAAGATCATTAAATGTGATCGAATATGTTACAGAAAACTCCTGAAACGTTCGTTTGCGATTATAAATTTTTCCGTCTATGTACTATAAATCAAACATGATTTACTTCTTATCAGTAATGCATGAATGACAAGGTATTTTATTTTGTAGGTAACAATATGTATTATAATAAACCACTATATTTCTAAAATATATAAAAGCTTGTTAGTTTTTTTACTATTTTACAAAATATGCAATTCTTTCCTCCTATAAAATTAACGAAAGATCGCCATCGGCAAAAAATTTAAAAGGGGGGGAATTGATTTTAGTATTTCAAAACGAATACGAAAAATCCTCTTGAAACCAAGAAGATGTATCGTAAGGATAAGATAAGAGAGAAACAGAGAGAGGGAGAGGACACAGAAAAGCAAGTAGCGTAAACAGGACGGTGGGAAGGGGCACATTTCCCTCCCCCAAAGGGTATGACAAAGAGTGTGCTCAGCGCCGGAAAAAGGAAGAATAAAGGAGAGGAAAAGTGAAGGAATGAAGGAGGTTGAAGTTGATTGCACATGAGTTGAACATTGCGGGCTCCTCCAGTGTCTACACGTCCTTGCCCCTGAAGGCGTCGCGAACAAAATTGAAAATGAAAGCCGCATTTGCGCGGGCCAAAATGTTAAAACGGGAAATTGAGACCCCACCCTGTTAGTCCCTGAAAGAGAGGAGAGAAAAGCATTACACAACAAGATCGAGGAGAGGAGATGAAGAAGAAACATTCCACAGACACACATTACAAATAATTCTAAAGAAAGACGAATAATAAAAAGAAAGGGAGATGTTAAAGGAAAAGTAATATAAGAAGGGTGCATGAAATTGATGGCTATTGACATCTATTGATAATTCAATGGGTAGATTATTATCTTTAAGATATATATGTTCCAAACCGGACTTTCGTGTAAATTATTGGTACCAATTTACAATATGTTGGGAGACGAAGACCGCGCGCTTCACAACTTATGTAGTACACAGATACAGTGTACATGAAAGGAATTTTATGTAAACTTACCTTATTATTTTAAGGGGTCTGTGTCAAAATATTGTAAAATTCACCAGAGAAGACTGGTCTTTTTAAATTTCGAAAAAAAAACAATGTTTGTGTTTGATATGTGTCGTAGGCCACCAATATACGCACGTGTGAATACGCTCAGTCGCTCACCTATACATGTTGTTGTTAGTATGCCGTGCCAGACAATGAGAGAATACGAGTGTGGCGGTACTGAAAGCGTATCATGCCCTGGCTTGTAAATTCATCATTATTTGACATTTTGAAATGCTGAGTAACCAATTTGGTTTGGTGGAAAAACAACAGATGTACAAAGTTAATAATTGTTCAATATTTGCTAAATTGGTGATATAAAGCAGCAAATGGTGAAAATGTATTAAGTTCATTTTTTTTAAATATGAAAAAATAAAAAAAATCAACATAAATATGATTATTTATTGTAATATTTCTATTATTTAGTTACTAATATCAAAATGTACAAAATGTCTCTACCAAATGCAAAATCCGCATAGTGATGTGAGAGTACTTCTAGAGTTAAAGTTTTTTAGAAAGCATCATTCGGAACAAAAAAATATGCAAATTTATGAAATTTTGCTATTGTTTAAAACTACAGTGTAAATTTTTAGTAAAAAATCATTCGATGAGCCTTTGACTAGTCTGAACTGATTCTCTATACAAAAAAGCAAAAACATGTTACACGTTGTTACGGTTCAGTGATTTCGGACATTTCATATGCAGCCCTATAAAACCAAAGTTCTAAATCCGGTTTTGTCCCCGCTAACGGGGGGGGGGGGCGGATTCACCTCGCATTCACAGCAACACTGCTGTGCGAGGATTTATTGGAGCAAAAAGATAATTGACCGGATGCCCTTCTTGACGTCAATGTGCTGGCTGGCCGCCATTAGCTTTCCAGAGCCGACGCCCTTGTAGGTAGATCTTCTTTTTCGTTCTACCAGGGTAACCAGCTACCCTCCTCATCGGATTTCGTTAGAAACCCGATGGGGGTGACGGTTTAGCCGGCGACAACCCGGCCCTGGGACAGGTAGTACTGGTTACCAGGATACCAGTAGCAAGCCCTCAAAGGATACCTGACCTGACCTTGATTACCTGACCTGACTTTGATTGACACTATTTTGCTACATGACCAGCTAAACAGGGATTTTAAAAATGTGATGTCGGACAGATGGGACTTTGATTACCTCTTCTCGTCACTGGAATGTGTGGTAAAATCTTCAAACCTGTAGTAAATATTCGTTTATTGTATTGAGGTGAATCTTTGAAGCAGTTACTTCCTTATTTGAAGATAATCACTGCAGATAGATGTCCTCTAAATAGATACAAACCTATTTTACTCGAAATCAGGCCCGTACGCAGGGGTGGGGGGGTGCACCCCCCCCCAATTCCACAAAGGTGAAAAAGGCCAACTTTTTGCAGTTTTTTTTAATAAAAAAATCCAAAGTTTAGAGAAATTATGACGAAAAAGTCCACTTTTTGGTGATGACATGTTCAAAACGTCCAAAAAAGGAACATTATATTTAAGGGGGTTAGGTCAATTTTTCAAAAAAAAGGTCCACTTTTTCGAAGACCCGCACCCCGTAAAAAAATCCTGCGTACGGGCCTGCTCGAAATCATTGACGTTGCATTGACAATTATCATGGGGCTCACTGTAAACGTCACATGCACCAATAAGTTCACTTTATCAATTATGTTCTTCTAATAGCTCAATTATTTATTTTAATAATATCTTTCAGGAAACTATCGCCTGGTTGGGATGCCAAATGAAAACCAAGGAATGATACAAGTTTACCATGAGGACCAATGGGGATACGTTTGTCACCAGGGGGATCATTTCCGAAATTTGGTTTGTAAGCGATTGGGATATACTGAGTCTACCGCGCCATACGAAGCAGGATGGAGTGTAGATGACAAAACCAAAGTGTGGATAGCTTTTCCCATCCGCACCTGCGATAGTAGTATGAACGAGGTTGAAGAGTGTACCGCTGGCGTTGAATATGGATATGATGGTGTTTGTCAAGGTGCAAACATTATCACATGTTTATTAATTATAATAAACCAATAGTTTACATATTTAATTCAACATGGGGGCTCTTTCAATTGTTTTATTCTAAAATGTTGACACAATTCATCAACTTTCCCGGGAAACATCCGCGATTTCCTAAGAGTATGTGTGTTTGATTCATTTAAAAGCATGGTGATGTAGCACTTTTTTCAATGGTTCATTCAGATTTGAAATCGACACAGTAGCATATTTAATTACATTATACTTATAAATTAAATTATTTATCTCTTGGCGAATTGAAACTTGTTTTCTTCTTCACGTTTTGCTAAATAGTACACAGGTAAAGTAAAAGGTAAAGGGGACGGACCTGTGTACACAGGAACGGAGTGCCCATCTCTCTTTCGAAGCGATTGGGCCGCGGACTCCACCATATAATGGTGCTGTAGTGGGATCGCCAAACCTCATCTACAGCGGAGTCTGTGTACCTTCCAGCATTGAATAATGCCGGTACCCATAAATACACTGGGAGAGGGAGTAATGAGGTGAACGCCTACTTAAGGGCAAAACACATTGACCCCAGCGGGGCTCGAACCCACAAAACTTTGGCGTGCGGGCCGAACGCTGATCCAATGGACCACATGTGCACCACCATGTAAATATTCTTAATTCAGCCATATGTCAACAAAATGGCGTTCGTTCAATTTTTGTGTTAAAAGGGATTTTCTCAATTGATTTTATTACTTGAAGGGTGAAGAATCATTGATAACATGTTCCATTTTTTAGGACAGTTTCCACCTCAAATCCAAGATGGCCGCGTTAACGGAAATTCAGCATAAATGTATTCATATCTTGGCCTGTTACTTACAACTACCATGTTAATGATCATAAGACATAAATACGCCAGTTTTAGGACAACTGGAAGTATTCTATGTTTTTCCACCTATTTGCTTTTCAAAATGGCTACCATTTAGCACAAAATGGCCGACACTTGACCGTACAATGTTTAATAATTGGGTTAAAATATCCTATTTCAGATTGCTGGTAAAACTTACCAGACGAAGCGAAACATCATAAACAACTAGAATGATATATTCTATGTTTTCTGCCTATTTCTGTTCAAAAAATGGCTGCCATTTTGTTCAAAATGGGCGCGTTTACTTATAATTTTTAATAAATTGGGTCAAAGGTCCGATTTACAATGCTATTCAACCCACCACACGGAGTAGAATACATCATAAAGCATCTGGAATATATTCTATGCTTTTTCGTGTATTTATCGTTCAAATGGCTGCATTTCAATGGCCACCATCACCATATATATATAGTTAAATATTTAGGTTGAAATGGAGGTTTGTCTGCACTGGGTAAAACATGGCAAGTAGTAGAATATGACCATAAAAACAAGGCGTACATTGACACCATGACATTAAACAATTGCTTGAATTATGAAAATGGCTAAAAAAATCTTTCCATTTCTTTCCTCTTATGGTGTTTAATGCTACTGAGGCAAAGTAAGACAAAGCAAGCAAACTGAGCAGCAAGATAAAGCAATTGTGCACAAGATATGGAGAGAACCTCCAAGAGGCCAAAGCAAATCCCCAACTAAAAAGAACTTAAAAAATCAGACCAAAACTGAACAGAAATAGGAGCAATACGCCTAACAGAACAAGTGGCAGCAATTACCAAATAGTGTAGCAGCTAAAGAGACACGTCCAAAAGTCAAGCAAACCACAAACAAGGGAAAGAACTTAGAAATATGAGCACTAGGGACAAAGAACTAGAAGCAAGCAAGAACAACCATAAACTAGCCAACTAACGCAACTGAATGCCAAGCAAATCCCAACTAGAAAGAACACTTAGAAATACGACCAAATAGAACAGAAATAGGAAGCAAGCATGCTATCAAGAACTATTATGCAGCAAGATAAACCAATAGTGTTGCAAGATAAGAGACAAGCCCAAATGCCAAGTAGCAGCAAAACAAAGAAGAACCTTAGAAATATGAGGAATGATGAATTGAGATGAATTGAGGAACAAGATGAATTGAAGAAACACGAACAAGAAGAGGCAGCACTTGGCTAAATACTTCATGGTGCTTACAATTCAAGGCGATGCAGAGATAGTTGTACACTCACCAGATACTGTGTGTTATGATGATGATATATTTGTATCCAAAGCTACCTAAGAATACATTGTCTTCACTGGAACGGGAAAAAAAAAAAAGAAGAGAGAAGAAAGCAAGAAACCCATTTTGAGAAGCTAGGAGGCAAGCACGCTTCAGCACTTCTTGCGTTCCATACTTTTACCGGCTCAGATTATGAGGGAAAATTTGCTGGAAGAACCAATGAAGGGTGTTTTAAGATATTCAAGTCTTGTAACGATGATTAACTCAATGACGTGGCACAAGCTTAGTCCAATGTCACACAAGGTCAAAGGAGCTGATGATGTTTTGTGCTTCCAATCGTCAAGCTGAAGGAGAAATCTTCCCCCAACTGAAGGATCACTGTTCCCCAATTATCGTGCCAACTACAATGGCACTGATACGGGCATCATCACCAATTAGGCGACCGGTCTTCCTTCACCAGAGAGTATGGAAGATACTCACCGATGCCCTTACTTTTTCAGGGCAATAGTTTTATTCCGTTTTATAGATAAGCACTCCTGATATATCTCCTCTGAAAAGGTGGATTAATAGGGAAAATGCACTTTGCATTATCTCTTTGTCTAGATTATGTGTTCTGAGGTGCTGGCTTTGGAACAGACTTGGCGGGTTAAACCTGGTTTTGTGGCGCTCAACCATCCACTTCCCTCAGCATATGCTGGAGTTGCTTGAAGCTTCATCTGTCTGAATGCTTTTAGCTTCCTCTGCGCTATGACATATTCGCTTCTGAGTGCAATTTTGGCTGCTGTAATCGGGTATAAGCCTGCTTCTCTTTCCGTTAGGAATGCCCAAGGATTCAGGCATTTGTTGACTGATGTAGTGCAGAACTCAGATAGTCTGCTTCCTACTTCCTATTGGAAAGTTGTATGTAGATCATCCTCTGCTTTCACAGCCAACCACTAGATCTTGGTATTTGCACTCATATGCATGGATAGGTTCTCCTCCCTAGGGACCGTCAGCTCTATGATAATCACCACCATTGTTTTGGTATAAAAGATGGTGATATATCTTTAGCTTCTAATCATTTCTGCGGGCAAGGCATATTTGTGTTGTGTTTCCGCAACCATCATGAATATCCAGTCACTGGCTTTCTGCTTTTCTCTTCATAAGAATGTTGGTTTGTTCTGTCTATAGGCGTTGCTAAAACTGATTTCTATAAGGTGTACCATCAGCTGTGCGAAAGGGGGGCTATTGTATAGAATGGAATTCCAGATTCTCATATGGCTATGTTTTTTTTTTATTTGCCTCTACGACGTAACGGTGCCAGCTTTCAGTGTTTGGTCCCGGAGCCAGTTTGTAATCTTCTGCTTTGTAAGAATAGCTACAACATGAGGATGTGGATAAAATGTACAATGAGTGATGGCATAATTGGCATAGTCCAAGATTTGGTCCTGCCCCACAGCTTCAGATTGGTAGGGATGGATTTCATCATGGATTGCATTATGTGACAGATAGCAGCTCTGGCGTCCAGACTACAAACGTTTTTTTTTTATCCAGGAGGGTGTCGACCTGCATGCCAGACTCCCGAGTTTCAACCACTGCCCTTGTTTCTCAACATCCGTAAAGGTAACCCACACGTCTTCCTCTCTACATCTGTGATTAGTCATTGAGGCATTTCCTTTGTTGTCTTGGATGACCCATGTCTTTGATCAGCTTTGGTTCTTTTTTTGTACCCAAGTCCTGGCTTCACCATCTGACCTCTAGACATTTCATTTAGAATTAGATGCCGCGTTCTTTCTGTTCTAATTCTTGTATACCATTCCATCTTTTGGGCTTTCATCTTGTTACTTTTTTCCATGCATTTTCTGTATAGTGTCCTGTGTTCTTCCATCTTATGATGTTTTTGAATGCTCCACACCACAAAGCGCCATATCAACAGTAAAATGTGGATGCAAGAAAAAAAAAAAAAAGGAAAAAAAAAAAAAAGATGGTTGCTTCCGGAAATTGCACCTGTCGACTCAACAGTTTTACCCTGGCTCTGAAATCTGTGGCTTCCTTCAATATGAATGTCACAATGTAATGAATTGTTGAACAAATAGATGACAACTACTGACGCTATGGGTTTTGATACATTTCAAATTTACCATTGATTCAGTCACTCGTGTTTATTAAGACGTATCGCATAGGACAACTATGGGATATTAATTATTGACCAAGAGAATAAATTCGTGGTCAAATGAAAGGAGCTGATTTCAATTCCTTCCGTCAGGTTTTGATATAAATTTTACCATGTCTAATGGCAGGATAGTAGCAATAGCCTACTATATTCTGCTTGATATAATATAGAATATGCTTGGGGTTCCTTTGAATTTTAGATAAATGATTCATCGTAATTTGTTTCGATTTAAGGTAATTTCTTATTTTGTTGACCAGGCTCAAGACTCAAAATACACTTACCTGATAACTTTATCAAAGTAGTTAGGACTGTTGATTGTTGTGAGCTACATTAATCATTTATAAAAATATACTGATTTATATATTTTGTGGACGACTTCAAGCATCTAAAAACAAGACTTTGTAACACTAACATGGTTACCCATAAATAAAAAAACTTTTCAATGCCTATTAATCACCAAACTAGATATGGGGAAATGGCTGCACATTTAACAGTTTTATACCCCCTTTATAACATATGTTTCATTATGTCATGTGTGCACATGATGTTGAAGAAGGCCTATTATACTTTGAGGCTGTTAGAATAAGAGATGGAAATGTATTCAATACGATAATGTATGAGAAGAATATATGTTCGTTAAAAGCTCCTAACAATAACCGTTTTATAAACCATGCATAGGATATTGCTACATATTTGCTTCACACACATTACAGCATTTTATACAAACCTTGGCCACTTTTGTATTTTATACTTCTTTGGACTATCTATAATAAAATGTTTAGTAATGACAGCCATTGTTTTTCAAACGCATTAAAATTCCCATTTGGACTACATTTATAAGTCCTGTGTTATTTTAATTCCAGTGTTTTTGCCCCTCTACAGGTGAGTTTGGCGGCCATCTTGGATTTCCCACTTACCTACCCCCTTCAGAAAAATGGCAACAATTTTTTTTTTTATTTTATGGGTCACCAAAGAGGGACAAAATATAACTTTTAAGTTCGCTTGTAACAACAAAATTTGAACGACCTGACAGAGGCCTTTTGTACTGAAAGGGTTTGGCACTCCCACTCCTGCTGAATTTTCATTATTTAATAACTGTTTTGAATGGTATATCATATCTACAGTATGTACTCTATTAAGATACAACAGTCACTGAGTACAAACAAGTTAATATCAACGTTTCTTATTTTTCGCTTTTTAAATCAAAATTGTTTAATAATTCTCTTACAAATTACATTGTGATTCAGTAGAAAAAAAAAATGTGCATGCAGAAACACAGTTGACCCTAACCTCTTTACCCACTGTGACGCAGATGATGTTTTCAAAATCTACATATTTTTTTACTTTAACATTAAAAAAAAAAAATGAAGGATTTGGTGAAGAAATGGGCCAGATATAATTTCTATGCGGATCCATTTTATTCCTCCATGCCAATGGGATTTACACAGTTTAGTTTTAGTGACAAATCCATCGACCTTTGTTTCACAAGAGTACATTGCAAAATCACCAATTAGTCGCACCCCGGGTCTTCCGTCACCAGATGAGTAATGGATGATAACTCACCGATGCCTACTCTGTTCAGAGGAATAGTTTTATCCGTTTTAAGATAAGCACCTATATCTCCCTCTGAAAAGGTGGACTTAATAGGGAAAATTCACCTTTTTGCAGTATCTCTTGTATAGAGTTTTGAGTTCTGAGGTGTCTGGGCTTTGGACCAACGTTGGCGGGTCAAACATGGTTTTGTAGCGCTCAACCATTCCACTTCCCTCAGAGCTTATTGCTGGAGTTGCTTGAAGCTTCATCTGTCTGAATGCTTCTAGCTTCCTCTGCGCTATGACATATTCGCTTCTGAGTGCAATTTTGGCTGCTGTAATCGGGTATAAGCCTGCTTCTCTTTCCGTTAGGAATGCCCAAGGATTCAGGCATTTGTTGACTGATGTAGTGCAGAACTCAGATAGTCTGCTTCCTACTTCCTATTGGAAAGTTGTATGTAGATCATCCTCTGCTTTCACAGCCAACCACTAGATCTTGGTATTTGCACTCATATGCATGGATAGGTTCTCCTCCCTAGGGACCGTCAGCTCTATGATAATCACCACCATTGTTTTGGTATAAAAGATGGTGATATATCTTTAGCTTCTAATCATTTCTGCGGGCAAGGCATATTTGTGTTGTGTTTCCGCAACCATCATGAATATCCAGTCACTGGCTTTCTGCTTTTCTCTTCATAAGAATGTTGGTTTGTTCTGTCTATAGGCGTTGCTAAAACTGATTTCTATAAGGTGTACCATCAGCTGTGCGAAAGGGGGGCTATTGTATAGAATGGAATTCCAGATTCTCATATGGCTATGTTTTTTTTTTATTTGCCTCTACGACGTAACGGTGCCAGCTTTCAGTGTTTGGTCCCGGAGCCAGTTTGTAATCTTCTGCTTTGTAAGAATAGCTACAACATGAGGATGTGGATAAAATGTACAATGAGTGATGGCATAATTGGCATAGTCCAAGATTTGGTCCTGCCCCACAGCTTCAGATTGGTAGGGATGGATTTCATCATGGATTGCATTATGTGACAGATAGCAGCTCTGGCGTCCAGACTACAAACGTTTTTTTTTTATCCAGGAGGGTGTCGACCTGCATGCCAGACTCCCGAGTTTCAACCACTGCCCTTGTTTCTCAACATCCGTAAAGGTAACCCACACGTCTTCCTCTCTACATCTGTGATTAGTCATTGAGGCATTTCCTTTGTTGTCTTGGATGACCCATGTCTTTGATCAGCTTTGGTTCTTTTTTTGTACCCAAGTCCTGGCTTCACCATCTGACCTCTAGACATTTCATTTAGAATTAGATGCCGCGTTCTTTCTGTTCTAATTCTTGTATACCATTCCATCTTTTGGGCTTTCATCTTGTTACTTTTTTCCATGCATTTTCTGTATAGTGTCCTGTGTTCTTCCATCTTATGATGTTTTTGAATGCTCCACACCACAAAGCGCCATATCAACAGTAAAATGTGGATGCAAGAAAAAAAAAAAAAAGGAAAAAAAAAAAAAAGATGGTTGCTTCCGGAAATTGCACCTGTCGACTCAACAGTTTTACCCTGGCTCTGAAATCTGTGGCTTCCTTCAATATGAATGTCACAATGTAATGAATTGTTGAACAAATAGATGACAACTACTGACGCTATGGGTTTTGATACATTTCAAATTTACCATTGATTCAGTCACTCGTGTTTATTAAGACGTATCGCATAGGACAACTATGGGATATTAATTATTGACCAAGAGAATAAATTCGTGGTCAAATGAAAGGAGCTGATTTCAATTCCTTCCGTCAGGTTTTGATATAAATTTTACCATGTCTAATGGCAGGATAGTAGCAATAGCCTACTATATTCTGCTTGATATAATATAGAATATGCTTGGGGTTCCTTTGAATTTTAGATAAATGATTCATCGTAATTTGTTTCGATTTAAGGTAATTTCTTATTTTGTTGACCAGGCTCAAGACTCAAAATACACTTACCTGATAACTTTATCAAAGTAGTTAGGACTGTTGATTGTTGTGAGCTACATTAATCATTTATAAAAATATACTGATTTATATATTTTGTGGACGACTTCAAGCATCTAAAAACAAGACTTTGTAACACTAACATGGTTACCCATAAATAAAAAAACTTTTCAATGCCTATTAATCACCAAACTAGATATGGGGAAATGGCTGCACATTTAACAGTTTTATACCCCCTTTATAACATATGTTTCATTATGTCATGTGTGCACATGATGTTGAAGAAGGCCTATTATACTTTGAGGCTGTTAGAATAAGAGATGGAAATGTATTCAATACGATAATGTATGAGAAGAATATATGTTCGTTAAAAGCTCCTAACAATAACCGTTTTATAAACCATGCATAGGATATTGCTACATATTTGCTTCACACACATTACAGCATTTTATACAAACCTTGGCCACTTTTGTATTTTATACTTCTTTGGACTATCTATAATAAAATGTTTAGTAATGACAGCCATTGTTTTTCAAACGCATTAAAATTCCCATTTGGACTACATTTATAAGTCCTGTGTTATTTTAATTCCAGTGTTTTTGCCCCTCTACAGGTGAGTTTGGCGGCCATCTTGGATTTCCCACTTACCTACCCCCTTCAGAAAAATGGCAACAATTTTTTTTTTTATTTTATGGGTCACCAAAGAGGGACAAAATATAACTTTTAAGTTCGCTTGTAACAACAAAATTTGAACGACCTGACAGAGGCCTTTTGTACTGAAAGGGTTTGGCACTCCCACTCCTGCTGAATTTTCATTATTTAATAACTGTTTTGAATGGTATATCATATCTACAGTATGTACTCTATTAAGATACAACAGTCACTGAGTACAAACAAGTTAATATCAACGTTTCTTATTTTTCGCTTTTTAAATCAAAATTGTTTAATAATTCTCTTACAAATTACATTGTGATTCAGTAGAAAAAAAAAATGTGCATGCAGAAACACAGTTGACCCTAACCTCTTTACCCACTGTGACGCAGATGATGTTTTCAAAATCTACATATTTTTTTACTTTAACATTAAAAAAAAAAAATGAAGGATTTGGTGAAGAAATGGGCCAGATATAATTTCTATGCGGATCCATTTTATTCCTCCATGCCAATGGGATTTACACAGTTTAGTTTTAGTGACAAATCCATCGACCTTTGTTTCACAAGAGTACATTGCAAAATCATATTCAAGTGTAAATTCGATGATAACATGCATGAAGACATTAATTAAATTGCATCAGATTATGAATTTTAAACAATTGTACCCATTCAAAAAAACGTCAAATTAACCACCTGGTCCAGATAGCAAAACACGATCTCTTTTAACTAATTTATTCTCTCTGATTTACTATTAATAGCCTAAAGTAGCTCAAAGTCAATTTCATAAGCGGAAATAACTTTGAAGAAACTTCTTTAAGGTAAACATTAATTTGAAAGAAACTTCTTGAATTACAAGCACAGCAAATATATATTTTTTTTGACAAGCTCAAGAATTCCATTTATACATAACATTTATAAAGTTTTAAAACTGAACTGAATGGCTTTCGGACTTGGCAAGAGCAAAATCAAAGTGCCTTTAGAACAGTTATTTTGTGCAATATTTTTATGCCAAAAACTCTTATTCAAAATATATGTTTCAAATTTGTTGTTAAACATCTTTGAGCAATGGACATTACAACTGATGGAGTTGATTTTGTACAATATTTTATGCAAAGAACTCTCATCTAGAATATGTTTCAATTATGTTTCAACATGCTGCAGCTGTTGATCCGTGGAAGTTTTCTCTGATTCATTGAATTTTGTGCAATATTTTATGCAAACAATTAAATTGTTGAAAAAAAAAACTTACCGGCTTTGTATTATTATTGTTTTGTTATTACTTTTAACATGCGAGTGCCACAATAAACCTCTGTTAGGAAGAATAGAAATTATATTGACTATGAGGAGATATCTATGCATTTACACAAAATGGTGGTTTACTGTGTAACTCCATTGGAATGGGGAAAAAAGGGTGCCAAAACTTTCCATTGCTGCTTCATTTTTCAAGCTCCTTTCATCTTTGCAGAATATGTAGTGTAAAGAATGAGTATTACGATTATGTAAGAAAAGCTACAGTTGAATGAACATATCATGGTCAAGGTCAGCAGCATTCCATGCACAGCTTTTGATACACCCTGTAGCTAAAATAAATAATAACACACATTACTAATTTTGGCTTAAAATGCAGCTGAAAAAAAATTGTCCCGAAGCACTTTCCAGTACTATTTGCCATATTCGATAGCAACCTGTCAATTTAACGAGATGCATTTAATTCATTCTCCATCAAATATGTGAGATATTATGGAAACATAAATTGTATTTAAGTTATACACGTTTGATGTAATCCAGGACAATTTAGACTATGGTGCATGTCCTTCTATGGTGTTGTGCTTTAGTCTCCATCTTGGGCAAAACATAGTTTAAATTGATATTGAATTATCACCGTCTGTTCCCGCAAATGAAACTAGCACATTTCTTTGCTGAACTTCGAAAAAGTGAACCTCCAAAAAGTGAACATTTTTGTCAAGATTTCTCAAAATTGTGGACCTTTTCATGCGAAAATTCAACAAAAAGTGGCCCTTTTCCCCCTTTTGTGGATTTGGGGGTCGCACCCCCCCCCCTTCCCGTGTAAGCAACCACTACCATTGTAGACCCTCCTAGGGTCTGTGTAAACGACTGGTAATCCGGTGGTTCGTATGAGGGCGCGCGGTATAAACATTGGACCGATCAGGCGGTGGCGGCCAAGCCTCCTTCATTATAGCAACTCACCCAAAATGTCAAATGAAATTACAGCAATACAGAGTGCAAACCACAAACTAATTTGGGTGCTTTGATGTGGGTCGGTCATGGGTGTTCCCATGACCCACATACGACCTCGTCCTCGTTCGTTATCAATGCAAAAATAAATTCAGAAATAACCCTTCCAGTGGAGTTGATTCTTCAACTCCAACGGTTTGGAATAAGAAAATATTCCTTATTCCTTAACAACATATAAAAAATTCAGAATTTTTCGTCAAGATTTCGCTTTTACGTGTTAAACCAATGGCGACGTCTGAAATTGGGATTTCTTGGCCGACCTCCCTTGGGACCGATTCAGGGCTGGACCGATTACGTCCATGCAGGGCCTATAGGCAAAGCCCAGTGATCTCTATTTTATTATTTTTTTGTAAATTTTATATACCGTACATTGCTATGAACTGCCATGTTGGTGAGTGCCACTTTTGTAAAATGTACTTCCAAATAATAAATAAAATAAAAGAGTTTGGTTTTATGTGTTTGAATCGACTGTTCTCATAATACGAAGACAGAGCCGAGACTGTGGGAAATTCTACCAAGATGATACATTTACGCCTATATCTATTCACCAAATTTTCTTCCAAGTCATAAGCACGTGTTTAAAATATTCCGCATACTAAAAAAAATTCATTTTAACCCCTCGTGTACCTGAGCATTTTTGTAACAATACAACCGAAGTCGGTACAACCACTAGGATTTTCATTAGTAAACATCCGATCCCTACAAATTTGGTACTACAGGATAGCTTAGTTTCTTTCCTCCATTGACTCGAAACTATGACGTCATAAGTCAAAGCATGTATGAAAATACAGCATATAGATCAATTTATAGTATGCAATTTTACTGGCTCGAAAACATGGCACTTAAATGCTCTGAGTTTTACAAATAGTCATTCGCGTCATTTATAGCGAAAATCGTATGGAAATCATATAGTCGGCATTGTCTGTGGATGAAACATTTCAAATGAGTAATACGCTAATGAGATGTTTTTTTTTGTGCTGAATATAAGGAATACTAATAAATGTATATCATTAAATATTGAAGCTTCTAAGAACTGTACTAAACTCCCGTTCTATAATATAAATAGATACATTTTGGCCAAATTATCATTATTAATCACCCGTTGCGTTGATAGCAAAATCTGCACTGGAACAATTTAAATAGTCCAATATTACACCTATGAAAATAGTTTGTGTGTGTGTGTGCGTGGTTAACTTTGTAGTTAGTAATAGAACAACACAAAACCACAAATAGGTCAGAATGGGCATCTTTATCTTTGCTAACTGATAAAATGTTTGAATAATGTATCACAAAGAGGTCCGTTGTAAAGCAAACAATATTGGACTATGAAGTAGTCTACAACACTGTATGTCTATGCACAATTTATGGCGTTATTCTGGCGTAATACTAGGTATGTTGATACTCGTTTTGGTATCAATGGTAAGAAGAGGACCGTAGCTCTCTTTTCCTACCAAAATTAAGTGTCTGTGGCAATATCACATCATACTAGGCATGTTGATACTCCTCCTCCAAGGTTGAGGATTGTGGTTGCCACCTCACGCTAACCATGGATCACCCTGTACCCTAGCTATTTATACTCTTATACTTGTTTGCTCATGAAAGGGCGCGTAAAATATCAAGTGACAATTACACCAGAGTTTGTTAATATGGTGCACACAATTCTATGAAGGGAGGTGGCACCTTAAGTAGATGAGTGTTAAATTAGTAAATATTAAGGTCACTATCATAAATACTAATCACCAATGGCACTTGTTATAATTCTGATGTAATTGAATAAAAATGGGAGATTGAAAAAAGGGTGTCGCTGACTTTTATTTTTGATGTCCATTTGGAATAATTTCTCATTTTTAGAGATGTCATTCCATCTAGTTATCTTGTTTGTAGAGCATTGCAGTTTGGATAATTTATGAAGTTCTATTTTTATTATGTTTGTTGTTGCCGGCTGTTAGTGATTAGACGTGGGTTTTTCATAAAATTATGACTTTGCAGCATATCATGTAATATCTATGTATTTAGGCGTAAAACAAATTAACATTGGAAGTAATATTTGAATGATTATTTTCGTGTTGAAAAGGTAGACAATTGGGCCAGAATTATAACTAAAAATAATAGATATGAACACTTTGCCGACTAATGAGAGTGATGGGGTTTGAAGGCAACTCTGGAACAGTAATTCTCTAATATCAATGTAACTCTGGTGCTATCTTGACCAGGGGTTTCTGGACGGCGTTCCACCCCGACGCTCTGTCCATGGGCACACTTGAACCTTTTTGATTGGTTGTGATTCTGCTTCTGTTCGCGTTGGATCTTAGCTGTCGGGGTTTAACTGCTGTGGGATCCTGGCTGTTGTATAAAAACTACTCCGTAAATTATTGGAACAGTTGCGATTTAATCGTGTGTGTAAAGACCATTGAAGTTATTTTTGATTCCACCATGAGTCTAATCATTGGAGCTATCCGTAAGAGTTTAAATTACCATATTCGTAATTTATGGCGTATTCATAGGTTTATTACTTTAATGCTTGCAACAATGCTGTGCGATATTTTGTCTTGTCCCGCATTGACTATGCCAACACATTACTATATATTATATGTCGCCGATGTCTCAAAAGACTACAGCGCTTGCAAAATAAAGCTGCGCTTGGTTGTTGCATGCGGTCGTGACCAGAGCACGTCAAAACTTTTGATCACCTTTCACTGGTTGCCTATTAAGGAACGTATCAGATACAAAATCCTTCTTTATGTGTATAAAATTCTTTGTATTGGACAGCCTGCTGGGACAGCTGTTTATTTATTATTAACAATAATAATAATATAATGGAATTATATGGCGCTGTACAGAGAATACAGCACCTTGCCACAAATACTTAAAATACGAAATTAATATACAACATAACATACAGCTGTTACGGTCAACTTGACCAAGGCCAAATCCACCTATAAACTTCGGGTTAAAACTAATGAATAACTAGACAATGCACTGTAAACTTGATTTTAAATTTAATATAATATTTATTTTGAAGGTGTGTTCAAATCAATCACATTAAAAGTTGATTAGATATCGATAATTAATTGTTTGACGAGTTATACAGTTATGGTTATTTAAAAATAAACTACTGGTGTGTGAGCCGCGTTGCGGGCTGCAGCAAAATTACAACGAAGATGCAGTTCCTTCATTTTGCTTTCCACTGACTGCATGCAGTAGCGCGCCATCAAGTTCAGTGATACACATTCCAGTACAGTCCACCCAGTTGAGCAATTTTCTTGAATTTTCACCATTCTTCTAAATGTTTCCAAACACACCAGATTGCACAAATCAGGTATACTTTTATATTATGTTTATTTATTATAAGATGAGTGTGCTAACTTATAATTTCAACTCAAAACCCAACAAATTTTAAATAAATTAAATTGCAACAATTGGGGGTAGTGGTTATCATGTTAACAAAAATTTGATTGGATTAGGTCAAAGCTCCCCCATCCATTACTGGGTAATAGATGGATAGGGCGTGCAGCAAATACACGGTGCAGTCGAATATATGACACGTGCAAGAGGGAACGTTTGTACTGCGTTGTGCATTTCGCGTTGATACGCAAATGCAATTTACGCAGCGTGACGATCACCGCGCGTTGAATTTGGTTTATAGGGTTGAAACATTTGTTTTCAAGAGGGGTGAAATTATTTAAATGAATAAAAAAGAATGATGTTAGAATATTTTTAACAAATAAATTATGTCGATAAAAGGCAAAAATACCACAATTCTAAATAAGAATTCCATTGGCTTTGTGTTCAAAAGTTCAATGCCCGTTAGCAACCCTTAACTTTTTTTATCTAGTTCAATATTAGCGTGGTGACAGCTCGGATTCGACTCCCGTAATTTTAAGCCACTCATAGTTAACCTACCTAGCAAATTTTATGCCCATACCGGACTCTAAAAGTGTATAATCTTTCACAAGCAGACCAGTAATCATTGTCTACAGTTTTCTTATGCACACACGCTTTATCTGCTGTTCACACGGGTGTCAACATGGCCACAAAGAACCGTGCGCCAAAGCAATGGCCTCTAACTAAATCAGAGACTGTAAACTCATTTGAAAGTTGGAAACAAAAAAAAAAAAAAAAAAAATTTTGACCACAACCATCATTTTTTTAAATTATTTATTACTATCTTTCGAATAGAAGTGGTTGCGTTTTGTTGTACCGAGGGGAGGGGTTGTCGACAATTTTGCAGTCCAAACCGCTCCACTAATACGCGGTGCAGTCGAATATATGACACGTGCACGAGGGAACGTTTGTACTGCGTTGTGCATTTCGCGTTGATACGCAAATGCAATTTACGCAGAATAACGATCACCGCGCGATGAATTTGGTTTATAGGGTTGAAACATTTGTTTTCAAGAGGGGTGAAATTATTTAAATGAATAAAAAAGAATGATGTTAACAAATAAATTATGTCGATAAAATGCAAAAATAACACAATTCTAAATAAGAATTCCATTGGCTTTGTGTACAAAAGTTCAATACCCGTTAGCAACCCTTAACTTTTTTTTTTATCTAGTTTAATATTAGCGTGGTGACAGCTCGGATTCGACTCCCGTAATTTTTAGCCACTCATAGTTAACCTACCTAGCAAATTTTGTGGCCATACTGGACCCTAAAAGTGTATAATCTTTCACAAGCAGACCAGTAATCATTGTCTACAGTTTTTCTTATGCACACACGGTTTATCTGCTGATCACACGGGTGTCAACATGGCCACAAAGAACCGTGCGCAAAAGCAATGGCCTCTAACTAAATCAGAGACTGTAAACTCATTTGAAAGTTGGAAACAAAACCTGCATTATACCCTATCTCTAGACCCTAACTTCTCACCATTCCGTGTTGAAAAACAGTAAATGGGGCAAAAAGACCAAAGCCTCCCCTCTCTGTGGGTTCACCAGTGATGAAGAAGATGTACCACAAGCCAACCGGTTGACGGCGGTCCAGAAAAATGCCACACTAGAGCTTATGCTAGGACATATAGCAAACTATTGTCCTGTTATCTCTCGCAATACAATTTTGAAAAACTGTACTTGCTTGAATGAGATTTGGCAAGCCATTCGTCTTCACTGCGGCTTCCAAACCACAGGCAGACACTTTCTGGATTTTTAAAACATTACTCTGAATCCTGATGATCGCCCGGAAGACCTGTTTCAGAGACTCATAGCATTCGTGGAAGATAACCTTCTTCAAGAGGGCGGCGGCATCACCCACCATGGCCAAGTCATCATGGAGGATGATGAACTCACTCATTCACTGGAAAACTTTATTATTCTAGCATGGCTGCGACTTTTCCACCCTTAGCTGTCCCGCTTAGTGAAGCAAAGATACGGCACTGAACTTAGCTCCCGTATACTGGCATCAATCAAACCTGAGACTTCACAAGCCTTGGACTCCCTTCTTGACGAGTTGAGCTCCTCGGAGATAGCAAGGTCGATGCGTACTAACCAACATCGCTCTGGATCATCAGTACCTGTGTCCAAACAGCGTACCCAAAAGGTCATGCCCAAAATGTTCATCATTAAGACTAAATCATGCCCTCTGTGTGAGCAAGTCGGACGGCCAGATCATTCCACTATACTACGTGAACGACCTTCCTACCATAAAACAGATCCGAACAATTAATTGCGCGTGCGCGCCAAAATGAATATTGTTTTTTATGATTTTGACGGTGAGCTATGATTTGGCTTGTACTTGTGACGAATCTATGGACTCCGATTGTTCAACACAAACTTGATGCTCCGGCTGCGCTGCGCGTACAAATGATCGTCCCCCTTTGGGTGCATTTTATGCCCACCATGCCAGTCTCGCGTCACCATTGATAGTTCTTCGTTCGTTCGTGCAAGTCCCAAAATCACAGTGAAGATCCGTCCTTTAAACCAGTGATAGTTTCATCATCCAGGTGGATCCAGCCTGGAATTCCTCTTGGGGACTTGTGACCTCACAGTCATCTATGAGGTGGCTAATGGTTTGTGGCTCTCCACAAATCGCAGTTTGGTGAAGGTTCTACTCCGATCTGTGAAGGAAGTTATTTGTACGACCACGCCAGTTCTGAGTATGTTGAGGTTGACCCATGTTTTCCAATCACGGTCACAGTCTCTGGGCTTGCTAGATGGGCTGTCCAAAACTGCTTTAGGTTCAAAGTAGAGAAAACCTTATTCGTGAAGCCTGGTAAAACAGCTTAGGCTTACAGTACATAAGAGCACCCAAGTGCCCCATACCGGCGATGGATCATCTCCACTGAATGAAGAGAGTAAGGTCGAAGATTGAGAATCAATTTTACTACATTAGCTACGTTCACGCAGCTTATTTCTTTAGATATATTATATTATAGGATGATTAGTAGGATATATAATATATATCTATGGGAGTTAATATACAAGTTGTTAATTTGTACAACGTTTCGGATAAAACTTATCAAGTACAGAGAAAGAGCAAAATAATAAAGTACAGATATAGAGAAACAGATTAATTCTATGGGTAAAACAGTATAATGTGAACACCCTGCATTGCGAAAACTTAAGAAAGTTGACACCATATAAGAAGATTGTTCTGCTTTGTAGCGGTTTCAGGTGGCAAACGAGTGCCGCCAAGGGGGTGAAACGCATTCAAAACCAGTGACAGTCGTCCGTGCTGGGAGTTGACATTTTGAATATTGACGGAAATCATTATCAGTTTGGTGCTTGTATACACAATCATGTCATTCGATACAAACATCCGCCAAAATATCAATTGTTTGGATGTTGGCTGTATTGGGTGGTTAAATTTGGTCCTACTCAATGGACACAAAACGAATGAAATGACAATCAGTCGTCTTGATTTAAATAAAACGCCTCAATGAATACATCTTTTCACCTAAGCGCGCATTGCATTGTGAGAAAAAAGAGTATCTGAGCACAATGTCCAGGGTACAAATTATACAACCCTGGCCACCTCTAACA
>JAMKCH010026703.1:0-19656 GCA_023653785.1 Ophioderma brevispina
ATAATGGAAGTTGTTCACATACGAGGTTGCTACACAAGAAAGACACATCGCCCCAATATGAAGAATGAGGGAGTGTTCATTTTAAAATTTTACTTTTTTTATTGGTTTGGATAAGAATTTGCACTTGCAATTCTTGGTGAACATCAACTTTTTCCATTCAAAAAGCGGTCTTGAAACCGAATATTTGCAGGGTTCCGCGCTTTGTGCAGAGGTAACACCCTTTCTATTCCCACTCCTTGCACAATTGGCGGCGCCACTTATTCGGGAGTCGGGCCATTCCACAATTTGTGTCCACCCTACTATTATCTTTTATCTCTGTGTGGCAGTAGAATCATGGTCCCCTGTCTCACATCCGGGAACAGGTGAACAATAGGCAATTCGATTTCAGTTGACTCTTTTCCGTAACATTTACCCAGCGGGATAGTCGTTTAAGAGGACATGAACGACTTGGCACTTCGAAACAGGTCGACGGTTTTGAACATTTACGTCGAAAAATGCAAATTGAATCGACGTTTTAAGAACGACTCAATCATTGCAATTTCGACATAAATAGTGTGTAAAAATTTCTAAAACTCTCGACGTCTTTTCGACTTTCCAGCTCGATTGCCCACTGGGTAGTTTCACGCTTTATTCCGTGTCGTCTAAGGAGCCCGGGCTGTGGTTCCTGCCGCGCCATACTCCTTTCACCCGGGAACAACGTCACTACTATTTTACCTAGTTCACTTAGGGGGGGGGGGGGGGGGGGGGGGGGGGGGGGGGGGGGGGGGGGGGGGGGGGGGGGGGGGGGGGGGGGGGGGGGGGGGGGGAGGGGGGGGGGGGGGGGGGGGGGGGGTTGTGAATAGAATGTAGCTAGGCATCTACAACCCGTTTTGCCGTAGATATAGTCCTCGCTACTCATATCCGCCCAAAAAAAAAAAAAAAAAAAAAAAAAAAAACAAAAAAAAAAAACAAAAAAACAAAAAAAAAAAAAAAAAAAAAATAAAAAAAAAAAAAAAAAAAAAAAAAAAAAAAAAAAAAAAAAAAAAAAAAAAAAAAAAAAACCTATACGGTGAGACTAGTGCACTTGCGCTTTAAAACACCCGGGGGCATTCGTGACTAGGACTAAAAAATAGGGTCTTTGGGTGAGAGACGCCAAATACAAAATAAGGGGTTTCAAGTGACTAAAATTGCAAAATTTTCTCCCAAATGGGGTCGTTTTTAGAAAATTTTCAAAAATTTCACCCAATAGGGGTCTTTGAGTGAGCATTATCAACATTTTGCCAAAAATGAGTCTTTTGGGGACAGTTTGGTAAAATTTAAAAATATGGGTCTTTTGGTGTGACATTTATAAATAGTAATAGGGGTGTTTGTGTGACAGCGATACTGAAAATGGGGTCCTTAACAGCCTTACATGCACGTCACCGACCTCCACAGGGAGATGCCCCCCGGCACTCTTTATGCCGTTGTCGTTATGAGCCCGGACTATGTGAATTAATCATATTCGGCAGTACGTAGTCGGGCTCCATAGACGACCACGGAATAGCGGTGAAACTAATGTTGCGTTAATCGATTGCCCTACACATACAAGTCCATTTTGCTAATGAATCAAATACATTGTCATATTGGAAAAAACTTAATGACTGTCTCTAAGTTTTTTCGATAAAGTGGTTGCTTTTCCAAGTGAAAACCTACCCGCCAAAGAGATGACATTCGATTCTGCCCCAATCATGCATTCCAGTTGTTTGTTTATTCGTTGAGCTGCCGCACTCCTTGGTTGATGCAACTACTAAATTTCTTTCCGGGCCTGCAAAGACCACTCTACTCCGAGTCGTGAATGATAACCTCTTGGCATTGGATAGTGGCAATGAAGCTGTTCTGATCTTGACTACTGCGTTTGACACCATCCACCAATTCATATTCTTCAAACGTCTTCAGATTCGTTTAGCATTGGTGGGATAGTTATGAGATTATTCAAAGCATACATTAATATCGATCTGTTTGAAAAAAAAAACTGGTTCACCTCCATAATGTATATTATTGTAAACCGATTTGGCTTGGAAAATAATAACAAACTGATTTTATCGGTATACCGGTCTAAGATGACATTGATGGTCACCACACAGTTGAATGATGCATATGTGTGCAAATGATACACTAATGCGAAATGGCATGAAAATGCTGAATCCATTAATAATGATAAATGAAAGATATACATCTCTTGGGACATTGTAAAATATCTAGGCATCGACCTATCATCGGGCATGAGTCGCCAAAGCTAATAGTATTCCAAGCATCGAAAACCTTCCTGTCTGCCAAACATGGCCAACAGCAAGAAGGCGTCATGATCAAAGTCGCATAAATTTGGTGTATGCGTTCACGACACCTTCGTAAGAGCTGTAAATGGCCCTCCAGCTATATGGAGTTATTTTCCTCAAATTTTTAACAGGTATTACTTTGTTGAATACAACAAAGACCTATTCGTGATTGAGAAAAAATCTCCTTAGTCCATGTAAATGTCTATTCAATACACTGGGACATGAGATCATTTGCATTAATTGCTGTTCAAGTGCAAGAATTCTTACGTTTTCTGAAACTTTCAGTAAGATTGTTCAGACACATCTAACTACCAGTACAGAACTCTGTCCCAAAGATCAGAGAACGTCTAGTGTTCGCGTTTTTTTTCTCCAAACTACCTTCTCATGCTAAATCTTGCAGGATAATATAATTACAGCATTACCAGATTACCATATATGATCCCCTGTAAGATTTCAATTGTAGCATATAACCAATGTTGAACTTATTTTGCAGCATTAATCACACGACACGATACAATTCGACAAAGATGCCGAAAGTTATACAGGGTGCCCACAACCAAATACGTTGCCTATTCTTTACTGTGTTAAAATTAAACCGGTACGTGTTAAAACATCATTTTCTGGTCTTTAAAACGTAGAGTCCATCAAAACACCCTTTCTTGCAGATGATGATCACAGCCACCAGGTAAAAAGCCATTTTGAGGGTGGAAGCCGGCTTGAATTTCCGCTAGCTGAGCACCAAGGAATTTCGGAGAAATTCTCCACTCGGTAGTTCCAAAGTGCCTGTAGAAGCAGCACAAGAAAAGGCTCTAAAACTCTGAACATTTTAATCAAAATTGTTAAGGTATTTCTTTGGTAGAAAACCTTCAATTAAATCGGCCCACTCCACACACATCTTAAAGTAGATTTTGGTATTAACTAGTAGCAATGGATTACCGCAAAATGTTACTCAAAATTTAAACCGCCTTGTTGAAGAGAAACCCTGGTAAATATCTTTTCTTTTTCGAAATATGTACATGTATTTTAAACTAAAAACGAATTAAATTCCACATTTTAAAATTCGGATAGAGGAATTGTTACAAACTACAGTAGTTGGTAGACCTTTTGCCTGTCAACACCATTTGCGGTTAAAAGATCAAAAATGCATGAAAATTGGTGCCCTTAAAAAGTTTTAGATTTCCGGCCATTGGAGGTTACTGAATTGAATTCAAATAGTTTAGTGGGTAGAAGGGGGTTTCGTGCACCCCCTGAAATAATTTTCAATCGATGTCTCTTAATCAGAAAAAAACGCGTAGAAAACGATTAGCTATGTTAAAAAATTCAAAAATTGTCCCATCTACCATTTTTATGTAAATTTGTATGCAAATTAGAATCACCATTAGAGAAAAACCATATCTCAACAACAAGAAAACACAATGTTGTTCCTGAGCCATTGTGAACTCTTGTCGATCACATTTGTTTTATTATCTTCGGATCCAAGATGGCAGCCAACCAACATGACCGCTCCAACGATCTTTAAAATATAAAAACTATGTATACCTGTAATATTTAATTGTATAGTAAAAATAATAATATAATTATAAATTTAAGTAAGAGTTGTATGTCTTTGACCACAAGAAACCCATATCTATCTTGTTTGTATGATATGCATTCTTAAAATTCAATGCAACGACCAATTTCTCCCCATCAAGAATCTTTTGAACCCAGGAAAATTGCCTTATAACTGGATATGTCATCTCACAGTAATAATAAAAGTCTAAATTAAAGTATGAGATATATGTGTTTGACCAGTATAGACACAGCGGGCAATTTCGTTTGTTAAAATTTAAGATGACGGTCAATATGGCCACATTCAAACAATTTAAACCTTAAAATTACCATATTTTTGTCGACAAAGCACCCAGAAAGAATGATCAAAGTGCAAATTATAATATGTCTAATATCATTAGTAACTCATAACTGCTATTTTTGTTTCAGTAGTATTTCTTAAATTCAAGATGTCAGCTACTAAAGCCGCTTTCAAGATTTTTGAACTCCGTGATATTAGTCGCCATCTTGATTTTCAAATAAGTCAACCAAACAAAAATACCAGCTTTGAGTTTTAATTTTTCAAATGCATATTTCCCATACCTTAATTCACATTTACATTATAATTTGGGGACAATATAAGGTAATTTCTAAGTTTTAACACATTTTGAAGGCGGACAAATTGGCCGCCATATTGAATATTAAATATACTCACTAAGCAAAAAAGGCAGATATGAGTTTTTAATAGTCAAAGACATACATTCCTTAATTTATTCTCTCATGTTATGACTATACAACTAAATAATACAGGCATTTAGCACTTTAATACTTTGCAGATCTTTGAGGCGGCCATGTTGGCTACCATCTTGGATCCAAAGCAAAACAACAATACAAATATGCATGACAAGCGGTAATAATGGCTCTAGAAGAACAAATTCTGTTTCTTGTGGTTGAGATACGGTGAAAACTATATTTTTCTGTAATGGTGATCCTAATTTGCATAAATTTACCTAAAAAAGGCACGTGAGACAATAGCTAACATAGCTAATCGTTTTTACGCATTTTTTCTGATATAGAGACATTGATTAGAAATTTATTTCAGGGGGGTGCACGAGACCCCCTTCTACCCACTAAACTAAAAAGTTCATTCTCGTTCTTCTTGTTTATTTACGTGTGTGCTATTAAAATTCTTGCAATTTTCATCGCCAGTAGTTTATTACATTAAAATGAACTAAAGTACAACTTAAAATTGAAAAAAAAAAAATCATGAAATAGATTACACTATCCATACTAAAAGGTCTGTTTACCCCGAAATTCTACAACTAATGCTTACTTTATCTAATTGGTTTACAATATTCAATTCCGTATCCTCGTTTTCAAATAATGCAACAAAATGGTGAACTTTTCTTTTGCTCCTTGCAAAACGCGATTCCTTGCAACAATTGTCTATTGTAAAAACCAGTTGACATGTTTACAAGCACATAATCACCTGTTCTCTTGATTTAACTTATTCGTAATTTTTTTTATTTGCATTTCATCCGGGATTTCATCGCTCGCACTGGATTTTCATTGTACGGCTACTGTGTATTGATCGCATTTCTTTTGTTGACTGCCAGCTAATATTTTGCCTGCTATCCATATATAAAAGCAGCTTGTAATGTTCTGAAATGCGCGAAAGACAAAATAAAGACGGCATTTTTTGACATACTTCATGTATCATTGGTAGGTAATCTACGAGTACGTACGCAAGAATAAATACCGGTTTCGAAAAAAGGTGCATTGCTTCTGGAAATCTTGTGTCTCTTTAATGATGGAATTAAGGTACCTTTAATAAGCTATTATATTAAAATGTAGCAAGTACCACATATTACAAATGGGTAAACAAAGCAGATAAAATCTATTTAATTTTCGAAATTAAAAGTACAATACAAATATAAATACATTCTTTGTATCAATGTCATCAGGGATAGTTAATCGTTCGAAATCCGCTTAGTTTTTCGGAAGCATACGACGTTAGCTATTGTGGGTGGTCGGCTATATATTGTATATGAAAATGAATTCTCCCGCCGCATGATATTGGGTAAACGGAAATAATGAAAGTATTTCATTATACAGCAACCTATATTGATCGGACTAGTTTTATTATTGCTCTTACAACTACTATGTGACAAAGCAGCTCCTAGTCACTTGGTTGCCATTGCTAGGCTGCTATATATATGTGTGTGTGTGTCGGGGGTGCTTGTAATTATCGTAAGGATGTATATAGAGACATGTGTATGTAGGATATATAGGTATGTACGTAGAGAGATAATGTGTTTATCTCCAATGCAATTTTTAAAAAAATGTCAATGACACCCATCTTATATGCTTGTGTAGCATATAACATACATTCTTCCTTTCTATAACAGATGAATGCAAACTTGCATATGTGGCGTGCTTATTTACAACTTCTCTGCAAGTTCACCAACTTGTCTTCACCATTCACTCCATCAAAGGTAAGATTCGGGTGTGTCAGAATACCTTGCGTTAAGTATTTTACACTTTTCCCAAAATTATTTTCACTTTGAAAGAAATTACAAAACATATTGAGGGGTTATTGACACTACTTCTTTATGCTCACCCACGGCCGGGTAAATCCCTGTGATATATGTTTGTTAGTAATCTGCAGATGACATCTGCATTAGTAACCTACGGTTAAAACTCTATAACATTCTGTTTTAGTAATCTACAGTTAAAGTGTAAGTGTGAATTTAGGAAAACGTATCTTGAACAGCTTGATTACCTTTTGAGTTCCACCCATTAAACAATATTTTAGGACAGTGTACCTTTTGTAATTTACCAATCTTCAAACAAGACAAATAACACCCCACATCTTTTATTCAAAAACCCAACATTCCTAATAAACGCATACATACCAGAGAGATACATATGCACCTGTCTGGGGATTCCCCGCAGTCAGTAAACTAATCATATCTTTAAATTTCTGTAATCGTATAACGTTAGGATACAAGTGTCAGAAAACAGAGCCGGTAGCATGAAGCTCTGTCTAATAAAACACTTGTAAGAGCGGCCTGCTCCTTTATCTGTCCGACACTAGAAGCAGTAGTAATCCTTAGCATTCCCTTAGCTCTGCTTGTGGTGAAAGAGGCTTATTGCAAAGAGAATTATCCATAATAAGACACATAGCAGATTAACAACCGAAAGGGTAGAAACTTGTAAGAAAGCTTTAAGATATACAAGAAAGATTATAATTTTTGTTCTATCTCTTTTAATTGTACATTATTTCCATTGACATTATTTTCCCTCTTATTAAAACTCGCCCACCAGTTGCAAAAATGTTATCATACCCTAGCCAGGTTATTGTTTAAGCTAAGATACACATTTAGAAATCTTGGCGGGACGTGTACCCGTGCGTGGATGAAAACGTAAACAGGATTTTAGACTAGTTTTGTTATTCATTAAAAAGGTTTCTTGTGTAAGTGAAAGATATTGCTTTTTAAAGGTGCAACGACGAAGATTTTGAGGCACCCAAACAATGTCTCAAAAATAGTAATATTAATAGAGATTAGACACTCAATAGATTTCATTACCTTGTATATGGCACAGAAAATGTCTTTTAAAAGAGAGAAAGGGGATTTTGATTTGATTATTTTCAATATAAAACATAGGCAGAATTTCGTATTTGTCCTATACGAAATTAGGAAATTTCACATTTTTTACCAAAGAACCATTTCTTAGCTACTCTTTTTAGGTGAGGATATGATTGATGAAGCTTTACATCAGGGCTAAAATAAGTTAATTTCGATTTTTTAGCGACACATGATTTGTGAAATCTCTCGTTGCACCTTAGTATCAACAAATTCACTTAAAGTTTCTAAAAGCCAAGCAAGTTGACAAAATCATAGATAGCATATCGACTATTTAATCTATTCAGATTCGAGTTTTCCGATTTTAATTATTTAAAATCGTTATTTCATGCCATATTGATCATCAAAATATAAACAACTTTGGGGGCTTTAGTTTATTAAAAACAAATCCAAAACTAGCAAAAGTACAATATCGAAAAAAGGTGAGGGCGGTTGCCATAGTAAAATGTGGTTTTAAAGGTCCCAGAAAATGCATATAGAATTAATGTGGTTTGCGTCAAGGCGGGATTAGAAAGCATTCAATATTGGGTTGGTGGTGACATCATTTGTGGTACCATTGATTTATCAGAGAGTAATACAACGTTCCAGGGACTGGGTGAATCTCTTCCTGAACTGACTGACTAATCCCAATATTTCACAAATGTCAATGGGGTAGTGTATTTTTCTGCCCTGTTTATTGCAATGGGAAATGTCCCACAAGATTTGGCGTAGGTTTATCATCTATTTCCTGGGGTCTTTAACCATTTTTCAGGTGGAAATTCAAGTTTTTTTTTTTAAATGTCAGGACTCTTGGCAAGACGCGGCAAGACTTAACAGTGATAGGACTGGCGAATAATAAAATTATCTAGTTCGGGCGATGCATTATATTGGAATCAAGAAGTTTGCGGTGAATTTTGTTTGGCTTGTATAGAAAAACTATAATAAGCAGCGATTTGTTATTTTGTCCTAAATGCTGCGATACAAGAGCTTAACTGAAACGCATTTCCTTGTGCTGTGCAGCCTGTCCCCCTAAATAGTGTATTGTAAGGGAAGAAAAAAAAGAAGAAAGACCCAGAATAACCTAGTTAAGCTGTTTTAAGCTCCATATATGATGAATTGTGCACTTTGTGATAAAAGTACCAAATTTTTCCCACAGTTGTACAATGGATCAAGACTACACATTTGTCGGCTATGTGCCCCAATCTCGGGATGCTCAGGGAAGATTGGACCAGGAGAGGGCAGTCTTTAAAATGGACGCCAAAAAATCAATAATATCATAAATAAAGCCAGATTATCTTACCACTTTATGTGCTGAAACCTTTTTGGTTGGTGATATTTCTATTTCATGATCTCTGAGCCATTCTGAGATAAGCAACATGATATATCCCTGTGCAAAAAAAACCTACTGACGGGATGTAGTAAACGGGCCTCTAACATTCCCAATCATGCGTTCCTAAGCAAAATCTGAGCACTGCTGGTTTCTGTACAACATACTGAAATGAATGTAAAACAACCACCTGTTTTCAGTTTAATTCGTCAAGACATTCCTCCTGTTAGTCCTCGTATCTTTGTTTTTTTATCGAAAAAGGAATTCCAAGGATGACAGGAGTGTTTTAGAAAACTCGTTATTTTCAGTGATGCCAAAGCATGGCATCATTTTCAAATAGAATACCCTTCATTATAATCATTAAGCCTACAAGGCACAATCAGTAGAGGACACAGGAGTATACTGTGAGGTGCACTTTTAAAATGACAGCGGATTCTTTACTTGTTATTATAACTGAGTATTAATATACTATTTATGAGAGTGGCTAGATCAAACAAACATGTTTAGGAAAAGTGTTTGATGTCCAAGAATAAAATAAAACAAAGGAAAAAAGGAAAATATATTTACCTTCTTGAATGTGACACCTTGAAATGGTGGATATATCTCAAGGTGAATCTGAAAACACACCGTCCTTCCATTTTTGCACGCCAATCTCGCTCCATTTTGGCAGGTAATAGAGGGCCTTGGATATAAGCTGATGGCGTCTCTATGTACTAAAGGTTGGGTGTCAGACCCATTCCATCATTTAGCCTTGAAGCAGCCAACCTTTAAGATAATATTAGAGAAAAGGCTGTAAAGATATAAGGATAGATGCCCTATCAAAATTAAAATTTTTTTTGCGCAACAGACACCAAGAGTGTGCAATTTACCGCACTGTGGGGATGCACACAAGCAGGTGCCCATTGGTCCTCAAGAGTATAATTTGTTGCTGCATACCGCATACGTCATATGTCGGATCACAATCGCCAGTGGTAGTGTGCAATGTGCTGAGACCAATTGCTTAACCACCATCCAGAACCCACAAAGGTGACTAATTCTTCATCCAGTGATAACCTGCTGTGAAAAAGGTCGTCCCAGCAGCCACTGTTGGACAGATCAGTTTCCAAAGACATTCCCCCTCAGATAGCCTTGCTTTTGAATCATTGACTGGCCTAACTATTTTTAGAATACTTTGTCCTTCTCCATTAACTTTTTGTCTGGACTATTAATTCTATATTGTTCACCTTGACCAATAAAAAAAGAAGAAGAATGTCAAAACCCTTTTCTCATGCAACCTCTTGGATCCCCAGTGAGCACATGTCTCAGTGGAGGGACAGATGAAACAATTTCCTTTCAGAGGGAGCAGTTTGTGTCTTTGTTTTTCTGGATTTAGTGAGACTGACAATGTCTCTTGATGACGTGATGGTGAGATCCTTGGAACACTATTTCTTGGTCTATTAGTGCAATCGCTGGTCCTGTGGACGAAGTTGAATTTAATAGAGCTGTAGTGTGCCAGGCATGGTCTGTAACAGTAAGCTTGAATGATACCGGGAGAGGGCGGCCAAAAAAATCCCAATTTTAGACGTCGCCATGAGTTTAAAACGTAAAAGTGAATATCTTGACGAAAATATCTGAATTTTTTATATAGTGGAAGAAGTCCTTATTCTAAAAAATCCGTTGGAGCTGAGGAACAACTCACTGTAAGGGTTAATTTTGATTTGTTTTAATGAATAACCGGACGGGGACGAGATAGTATGTGAGTCATGGGAATAACGCGACCGACCCCTATCAAAGTACCCAAATTTGTTTGTGGTTGCCCTTCAGTTATTGCTGTAAAAAATTTCTTTTGATATTTTGGGTGATTGCTATATTGAATTAGGCTTGGACAGCCATCGTCTGCAAGGACAGTGCTATACCTTATCATTGCCTCCAAGCAGTCTTGTGCTCTGTGTAAGTAAAAGTGCTGTCTGTGGTTGATCTGCATGACAGAAAATCAAAAATCTGTTCATAACGGTAACTACAATCTGGTTCAAAATTGTTGGAACACTTTGTTGAAGATTGGTCTGCCCCCTCATTTCAATGTTGCATGAGCACGAACACTTGGCAATCTAGCACAATCTTATTTCAACACTGATTGGGAAGGGGATTGGGGGGGGGGAAGAAGTGATTAGGTACAATGAGTTTCAAGGCCTATTATCACTTTCATAGATGCCAATTATTAACAGATTGTAGGATCAATGCTGCCCGGGCTATTAGTGCACTCATATACCACTTCATTGTCATCATAGAGCTGACATTTCATTTTCTCACCCAAACACTGACTTATTTCAGTTAAAAGGAGAATTTTTTTGTCAGGAATTGGCATAACAGCTGAATTAAGAGATTACGCTGACCACACTGGCGCCCCCCCCGCAGATAGCACGCCGGGTTACATACAGTCATTGTTCTCCGCGACACCAGATGATAACCCTATCGGATAGGACTGTAGCGAGGTCTTTGTCATGAATCATTTGCCCCGCGTTTCAGATGCAACCATGAACTGAACTAACATTATAAAAAATTTCATGGACACCGTAAATAGAAATCTAACCACAGGAATACATCTTGTAGCCAATACCCCCCCCAAATGACTGCCACTAGTGCAACAATTGAGATAATGACACTTAAAAAAAAAAAAATAATGTTCCCATTTATGGGCTTGTTGTACGCTATAACAGAGAAGGTCAAATGACTCTATGAAATTGCACCCGAAACAGTGAATGAGGCCTAGACGGATAAATGGGTACTATTTAAAACATGTTAAAGAAATGGAAACCTTAATAAATCCCGGGCGTGAAGTCCCCTATGATGAAAAGGATACCATTTTACTGCATTTTCTGGATAAGTGATGACTATCGGTGGTTTGTGGTGTACCAACCGGGGGGCGGGGGAAAAAGTGGCCTCTGGTTCAAAAATGGGGACGATGTGGCCAAACATGTATTTTTATCCCTCCTTCTTCGGAAATTTCGACCAATTGCAACGTTAAGTTTGGCAAAATATTGAAAATTTGGCAATTTTGTCAAGCAAAATTTTTTGGGGTCACTTTATTCAGAGCAATCACCTCGGGCGGGACGACTTAGGAATTTTGCTCCTTCTGTTCAACGGCTCGGTACGTCACTGGATGGTTAGAGTGGTCCCCCCGAGACAAATGATGGGATTGATGCATCCATGGCATAATAAGTCATGGTCTGGATGTGAAAATACCATGGGACAATCTGTGTAGCGAGAGTTTGCACTCAAAGCGCCCACTTCTCTGGCTTGAATATTGGAATTGCGGCATTTTGAAAAGGCGCCCTCGTATTTAAGCATCAGTGAAACTGGAGACATTACTAATCGAGCATATTGATCAAAAATACATCAATATATTGAAAATGACATCTTTTCAGGTGTACTTTGTCATTATTTTAGGCTATTTTGGGTGCCATTTTGAAAAACGACCCTCTCCAGGCCATATTAGGACAGGTACAATGGGCACATATCGTAAAATTATTGCATATGGGCGCACTTATCTCTGTAACAAAATTTCCTGATTTTATCACAAAGTTGCACCAACCCATCTGCTTAAAAGCTGTACTAAACTTGTATATGTGCAATATTTAACAAAGTTTTCATAATGTTATCATGATGCTCTGAGGCAGATAATTCAGTTTCAATGTCTTTGGGATTTCACTTTAATTGGTGAGAATGAGATGATGTAAAAACCCCCCCCCCCCCAAATATCCACCCCCCCCCCCACCCCCCCCCCCTTGACCAGACAGTAAAACTGTACCAAATTTTACTAAAGAGGAGATTTTTGTTGGTATTATGCACGTGAATGATTACTGAGGAGCAAAAAGAAAAACAAGCATACAATATTTAGAAAATGAGAGTGCTGTTTATGTTTTGTATTGTATTGAAATTATTTGAAATGGTCTCTTCAAATTATCAAATTATCAACACCTCTTGTCTGGAATTTCGAGATAAAGCATGTTCATGTCAAGAAAATAAAGTGTTAGTTTTTTATAATATACCGAGGTGAGTGCAGTTCCTGTGAAATTAGTCAATTGTATAAGATTTTTAAAACAGTTATTTTAATTAATACCTCAAGCAATTGACGGTATTAATTTTATAAACTAAAGAGTAAGCCTGCATTATGCAATGATAAAGACACCTTTCTCGTCTTTTTGAAAGTTAATATGTACAAGTGTAATGATGTATTGTCATTTCGAAAAGGCCTAATAGTTGGTCTTGAAGTGACACAAATTTAATTTTGATTGTGTCAAGGGACACGGGGATCATTAAAAAAATTTAAAAATGTCAAATTTGCCCAGGCCTGAAATGATTAAGAGCTGCGAAGAACACATTTTTCCAAACAAAATGCTGTGTAATAGTAAATGCAAGGCAATTATAATGCTAAAAGGACTCATCTTGTTTTAACTTGTAAATAACATTGTAATGTTATTATTCATAATGCACCAAATGTGTTACAATTCATTATAACTTGAACATCAGGGATTCGGTGACAGATCGGCTAAACGCGGCATACAAAGATGATCAACTCTAAATATGAGTTAAGGGCAAACTTACCTCGAGATAATCATCCCGAGATTTAAATAAACTTAAATTAAAATAAAATTATCTCGACATCTTTCTCAAGAGATAAAATTATCTCGAGATAAGTTTCTACATCTCGAGATTTTTATCTACCACGAACTGTGTCACAAGGCTGCGAATAACGTAGTTTGGGGTGTTATATACATTTATGGTGTTTAAGGTAATGATACGGTCATTTTTATTTCTGCATAACTGTGCGAAACCGTTGACTGCAAAAAGTCATACCCGTAAGCGATTCCTAAATCCTAGTATGTGAACTCCCCAACAATAGCGATGACCTATGACAGTCAGGTCTTGCGAAAGAAAATTTGAGCAAGATTGGTTCGGACATGAGCCGTGACGTCAGGTATAAGTGGTGTTGTAGCAGGAAGCTCTCCCTACATTATATTATTTTAAAATCGAACCAATTTGAATCAGAAATAATGCAAGTTCATATTGTGTTGAATTCATTTTTTAACAAAAAATCTTACTGAGCATATTCTGTATTTTTCCTCGTATGATCTCCCTAAGTATATACTGAATTACCAGGGCGTAGTTTAATCACATTTCACTGTGCGTTATATTCCATTAGCCCAATACTGGGAAAAATTGCATAAAATTCTAGTCGTAAGCATAAAAGGTGTAATGTTAGTAGGCCCCTAATATGCAGGCATGGTTGTGTTTTGTAGTTGTATGCTTAAGTGTTCAAGCCAATCAGAGGCCCGACGTGGTTACAAACTGGTCAGCCAGAACAATATTTTACACAAATTTTCGAAAGCTTTAATAGGGTGTGACACGAACATGTCATCATCCGGGAACATTTAGTAAATTAATATCAAAGTTCAGGTCTGGATCCCCCTCATTTTATCAACTATCCAAACGGCTAGACCAATATAACTCAACAATTTGTAATTGGACGTTATGGCTTCCATGTTGGGAAGAATTCTTTGAAAAATCACCCCTCTTACTGGACCACTTGAACTTTCGGTATCAGCATTTGCACTCCATACAGGGTTGGCGTATGCGGCAAAAATGGTTTTTGCCAGAAGAAGAAGAAACGGTGTAACATGGTTTAAACCGGGATAAACTGGTTTAAACCGGCAAAAACTAGGAAATGTTAAGGAGTCATGCCAAAGCATTTTAGAGGTATGTCATACTAGATTAAATCCCTCTATAACTTAAGCTATCAACAGGTCTTGAATTATTATAGTTGTCCAATGCAAGAATATTTAAAAAAAGAGAAACCATGAAAAAGGAAAGAAAAATTAAATGAAAAGATTTTTAATTTTATACACTGTGACAATTTTTCAAAAACATGCAAAGGTCTGAAGCACTCAAAATACTAGCTATTGATTTACAATTAAATTACTGCAATGTAAATGTGAGTACTTGCTCTGCTTCCCCCTTTTTCTCATCAGATTTTACTTTCAAATTTAGCCTAAAAAATTCACCATTTTGTTTTTGATTCATTTAAGAATAACAGTGAAATTTAGTCCAAAGATCCTTTTCAGTCCATTTTCCACGGGTTATTCAAGAGTGAAGTGTGGTAGTTAGTCAAACTGTACCATATGTAATAAAAAGCCAGAAAGTATGTTTACCGTACTTTCAACCACTTTTGTTTTGTAATGTTATTCTGATTCTACAAAGTTAATAAAAAAACCAACAAATACATTTTGAAAATTTCAAAGCATTTTAGGAACAAATTTGAGGTGTGTGCAAGTTCTGCCAAAATAGGTGGCATGAACCTTGCGGTTTACAAACCTGTTTTAACCGGTTTAACCAGGCGGTTTAAACCGCCTGGTTTGTACCGGCCAACCCTGCCTCCATATGAAAACTCTTTACTCTTAAATTTTTAAAATTTTTGTCAATGAAGTCATCATTATCTTTCAAAACCCCCCCGGATGGAGGATGTGTCATAGCTGGTTTATAGAAGTACCAAAAAAGAATGAGAAACAAAAAAAAAAAAAAAGGGGAGTCGGGCTTATTAAGTAACAATGTTCAAACAAATTTACGTGTGAGCACAAAGTAGAGAACACAATAGACGATGGTAGGGAGTACTCTTCATCGTAGAACCTCTAATTCATGACACGTCTAAATGTGTTATATCCTGTTACTGGATGTTATCACTAAAGCTGCTGCAAACTGTGGTAATTTACTCTTTATCCTTTTTACTTTACGATTTACTCAAAAAATGCATTCTGTGTAATCCGTTACTGACACTGTGCATAAGTATATTGCCACACTTGGTATAACAATTTCGTATTGCATGGTGTGATCTTAGCCCTTTAAGGTTCGTAATTTCTCAAGAAAGGGTTTTCCAAAATGTAGTTGATTTCTGACGGGCGTTTTGATGTTTTTTGCGCGAATGTTATATCACGCTGCTCCATTTTCCAGTGTGTTGTAGACCTGTGTCTGAAAAAGGTTCGGATTGAAAGATGCAGGCTGTGAGGGGGGTTCTTGTGGGTTCGAAGAGTCAATGTAATGTTGTTTAAGGCGTGCATTTGTGAAGTAACCGACACAACTAAATCTCACAGCACTGAGAGCAAAAATTGTCCAGAAAGTAGCGATGATGTCATCAAACCAAGACTCAATGATGGGCACGAATTCGCTGGCCGGGCCAGCGGACACGCGTAGCGTGCTATCCAGGGTCATGGGACTGGGGCCCCTGGGTCGAGTCCCACCCGGAATTTGCGACTTTATTGTCCCTCTCCCTCACTCCTTCATTCCTCCTGGAGATGTGGGGTTAGGGTTAATAACTCTTTGTTTCCATATATTAACTAACTCTTTTTTTCCATCTAATAACCCTGGAACAACTAAATTCAAAATAGGCTAGAAAACCGATGTGGGTTTAGAGTTAATGTAATTGTCGTTGGGATTTGGCGCTGTGGTATTGAATGTAATGTTTCTCTTTAGTTGTTTTGGGAGTGGACGATGAAATTGATCAGCCTGTAAATTGTGACCTGGTCTATTCTGTTGTAAAGCAATTTTTACAGTTTGAAGGTGAACTCTTGTGATGACGTTTGTGCTTAGAATTTTTTAATGCCGTTTATTTTGAGAGTATTTAATAGAATATACTAGAATAAAATAAGTGATAGTACGGAGAGCTCATTTCTGTATGGTATTGCGTTCCTTGAGTCGGGACTTAAAGTTTGAGGTTCAGATGATGCCTAGATATGTAACATGAGGAAGAACGATCGTGTTATATAATATTTTAGTGTGTAAGCTGGAAGTCGGAGGTGGTGCTTTGCTTAGTAAATGGTGCAAATTTCGTGCTAGGCCTTGGTAAGTTGGTGTGCTGATTTCAAGTAAATTTGTTGAAAAATAACATTAAGTTAGATTGCTTTTGAGGGAGAGTTTGAGGGAGACTTGGTTTGCACGGAACCAATCCGTGATTTTGGCGAGCTCATGGTTAATGTTTTAAGGTTTAAGTATGAGAGTAATATGTTAGTGTCATCCAGAAAGTATACGTTTGTGTGTTAGATATCTGCGGCTTATATCGTCCCTTATCTCATCAGATTTTATTTTTCAAATTTAGCCTAAAAATTCACATTTTGTTTTTGATTCATTTAAAGAGTTTTGAAATTTATGCCTACAGATCATTTTCAGTCTATTTTCCACTTTTCCACTAAGGTTATTCAAGAGTGAAGTATGGTAGTTAGTCAAACTGTATATGTACCATATGTACCATATGTAATAAAAAAGCCAGAAGTACTGTTTACTGTACTTTCAACCACTTTTGTTCTGTAATTGTTATTCTGACTTCTACAAAGTTAATAAAAAACCAACAAATACAATTTTGAAAATTTCAAAAGCATTTTAGGAAAAAAATTGAGGTTTTTGCCAGTTCCTGCCAAAATAGGTGGCATAAACCTTGCTGTTTGAAACCGGGTTTAGACCAGGCGGTTTAAACCGCTTGGTTTTTACCGGCCAACCCTGCCTCCATATGAAACTCTTTACTCTTAAATTTTTAAATTTTTGTCAATGAATGTCTATTCATTATCTTTTCAATTTTTTTTTTTTTTTTTTTTAGTAAATTTGTTGAAAAATAACATTAAGTTAGATTGCTTTTGAGGGAGAGTTTGAGGGAGACTTGGTTTGCACGGAACCAATCCGTGATTTTGGCGAGCTCATGGTTAATGTTTTAAGGTTTAAGTCTGAGAGTAATATGTTAGTGTCATCCAGAAAGTATACGTTTGTGTGTTAGATATCTGCGGCTTATATCGTCCATGTAAAATGAAAGGTAACGGACCAAGAATGGATCCTAGAGGAACTCCTAGTCTGCCACCATCTTTTCTGTAGTTTGTTGACTGATGTTCGGAATGGGCGTGCACAGATTGGGTGCAGTATTTTTTTGAAGTACTGCAAGGCAAAACCACGTACATCAGTGATGAATGCATAGTTAAGATTGGTTGTTAGTTCAAGGAGTGTCGTGTGAAGAACGTTTGGATCTTATGGCATACTGTGCATCAATAAGGATGTTATATTTGTTTAGGAAAGTTAAAAGACGATTGTGTACGATCTTTTCGAGAATCTTCGACGGACGGAAGTGGGTGATGTCGCGAGAGCATTTACTTTTGTAGATGGGAATGACTTTGGCAGGTTTAAGATCGTTGGGAATAATACCTGAGGCGAATGACTGGTTAAGGATGTGTAAAGAGGAGTTATGTGATCGAATGTTTGTTGGCGATTCCAGGGTCGATGCTATCTGTGCCAGCACATTTACCGCTTGTTTTCGTGAGTGACTGATAAAGCTCGTGCATTTCGTCGATGGGAATGAAATGGTTGAAGGAATATTTAATTTTGTGCGCTTTTTAGTAAGATGGGCATGGAATGGAGTATTAGGAGATGGAATTTTGCTAGCCAGGGTTTTGCTAAGATTACTAAAATGTTCATTGAATGTACGAATGTCGGGAAGGTAAGAGATCTTTTTTGTTGTTGTTGTTGTGAGTCAATGTTTTTGAAAGTTTGTTACCGAGTGCTTTCCTTATGGGTCAGGTCGTATTTGAGGTTATCGAGTTGTTCTGTGGTGTATGACTTCTTTGTTTTACAAATGTGTTTATTTTTGTGAGTGTATATTTTCGTTTTCCTGCGGGAATATTTTTCCTCTATATACATGATATATAGAGTTTTGTTCGTATTTGTGTTTAATTGCTTGGTAAACCCATTTGTCAGCCAGGGCTGTTACAGATTTTGTTTAACCATGCTTGTTCCACGTAATATGGAAATACGAATACGTAATACTGTATTACATTTAGGGCATAGTCATATATATATCATTCCTCATTGTGTATTTTTCGTTCTTTTTCACACAACTGGCCTTCAATGTCCATGACCACGTAATTGTGATAACTTCTTAATTGAAAAAGGTGATCTCCCAACAAACTCCGTGTATATACTAGAGTAAATAAAGATATATAGAAACACATACTTTTTTCCATTCCTTTTTTCAATCCAGATTATTATTACCCTAAAGGCAAAGGGGTGATAAAATTCTCGTTTAGAAGATCGATATTTTGCAATTCTATAAAACTTCACTAGCACAGATACACTACACATATAAGGACACTTGTTGACGCGTTTTGTGACTATATTACAAACAATATAATGGGATACAATTGGAAACGATTTTGTCTTTGCTTTTTGCGTTTCTAAATTCAAATGTAACAGATATTTGGCGAATATCACCTTATTTGGAAGTACGTTAAGGGTATGGACGATGATTTCTTTATACGTTCATTACATTTGCAGTACTGATGTCAATTTCTTGAATGTTTATACCCTGGAGCTTTTTTGTTGTATGGAAGCATACAAGGTATGTTGACATATTGGGGAATTATGACTACTTCTAATAAGTTAGCAATTTTAAGCTTCTTTCGTTCATACGCTTCTGTAAACACTACACTACCTCTGCAAACACTACACTACCTGTGGAATGGGAGTACCGCGTATAATTAAATTTTTCATATCGTCAATACAAACATAATTATAAATACTTAAATAGATTCTAAAAAATAATTACAGTACAATAGCGACCTATTTCAGCAGTATTTATTATTAAAACTACTATTGTTCAACCCATTTGAGGTTATGCCAATTACAAATTGAGCTAATGTTAAACCTATTTTTTTTCTAAGAAGAATAACAGAGTTGTAATATTATTTTAAGTACCTAAAATTCCCTTAACAACTTGTTCTTTGCGCTTGAGTTTGTTACTCAAAATATCTCTTTCGACATTTCGTATAAATAATTAGTATTGGCTGTTTGAACCCTTTCAACAGTGATCGAATCTGCG